>CAXITT010000492.1:218564-239970 GCA_964033795.1 Lymnaea stagnalis
TATTTCATTGGACCCACTATTTCATTGGACCCACTATTTCATTGGACCCACTATTTCATTGGACCCACTATTTCATTGGACCCACTATTTCATTGGACCCACTATTTCATTATTGTCTCTATTTTAAAAAGTTATTAAAATGACAATATGACCATTTTTTTTTTTTTTTTTGAAATTATATTTTTGCTTTATTCTTCTAGGCTTGTTCCCCCCCCCCCCCAACCTCGGGGACAGTTTACTTGTTCCGGGGAAGGCGTATGGCTCCCCCCCCCCCTCCCCAAGCCTGCACAGACATGAGCTGTGTTTGTGACTAGTGACTTAGCTGGGCACCAACACTGTTAGATTTATTAAGACAATTTTTTAAAAAATATATATATTTAAAAAACTAAAATTAGCCTTGACATAGTTCTTATTAGACGCACCTTTCAACTGTCACTAGAATTTACTAGAAAAGTCAAACAAACGGCCGGGGAGAGAAAATGAAACTTTGACTATAATTCATTTATTTTTTGGGGGGGTTAAGATTGCACTCTTTGCCTGTAAGGCAATCATTGCGACGAGAATAAGCACACAAGAGTCTTGTTTCCAAAACTGTTGGTCCGAGAACCTGCACCGGCCCGCGAGCCTTACGTTACTGGTCCGCACAAAGATTTTTATTTATAGTAAAACAAAAAATAAACCAAAAAAAAAATCAATCTGGCACCGGTCCCTGGTGCCATTCAAATTGGTCCACCGGTCCCCAAAACTGAAAAGATTGGGAAACACTGCACTAGAGCCTCCCCCTCCTCTCCTCTCCATGTCAAACATGGGACATTTAATTCATGTCAAAAGTTCACCCCATTCCACCCCGACACCCCACCTCCCCTCCCCCACACCAGGAATGTGGCCTGAACAAGCAATGCTCGGTGGTCACAGTTCACGGAACTGGCGACGAACGGCTCGTGATATATAAACCTTTTAACTGGACTCTTTGTTGACATGTCAGAATGTCACATAGCATAAAGTGACTGAATGTCAAATTGCACAAAGTGACTGATCGGTGTCACATTTAGTAGAAGGGAGTGCTGGACCACCAGCAACCATGTCCAAAAAAAAGTTTTTGTTTTTAAAAGCACCGGGATTGAAGCCAGTGGGATGGTATGATACGTTTATTGTATTTTTTTTAATGTTCTGAAAAGCTGTCTTTATAGTTTTGATAACATGTCGAATTTGGAGTCCAGAGCTCAGCAAGCAAGCCCAAAACATGTTGCAGTGGAGTCCAGAGCTCAGCAAGCAAGCCCAAAACATGTTGCAGTGGAGTCCAGAGCTCAGCAAGCAAGCCCAAAACATGTTGCAGTGGAGTCCAGAGCTAAGCCAAGAAGCACAAAACATGTTACAGTGGAGTCCAGAGCTCAGCCAAGAAGCACAAAACATGCTACAGTGTATTCCATGCAGAGCTCTGCTAGCTAGCATAAAACATGAAACAGTGGATTCCAGAGCTCTGCTAGCAAGCACAAAACATGTTACAGTGGATTCCAGAGCTCTGCTAGCAAGCTCAAAACATGTAACAGTGGAGTCCAGAGCTCAGCCAAGCAAACACAAAACATGTTACAGTGGATTCCAGAGCTCTGCTAGCAAGCACAAAACATGTAACAGTGGAGTCCAGAGCTAAGCCAAGAAGCACAAAACATGTTACAGTGGAGTCCAGAGCTCAGCCAAGAAGCACAAAACATGCTACGGTGTATTCCAGAGCTCTGCTAGCTAGCATAAAACATGTAACAGTGGATTCCAGAGCTCTGCTAGCAAGCACAAAACATGTAACAGTAGAGTCCAGAGCTCAGCCAAAAAGCATAAAACATGTAACAGTGGATTCCAGAGCTCTGCTAGCAAGCACAAAACATGTAACAGTAGAGTCCAGAGCTCAGCCAAAAAGCACAAAACATGTTACAGTGGAGTCTAGAGCTCAGCAAGCAAGCACAAAACATGTTACAAGTGAGTCTAGAGCTCAGCATCAAGCACAAAACGTGTTACATTCGGAGTCCAGAGCTCTATAAAGACAACTTCTTTTGAGCATGACAGCTCAACTCATCCAGAATAAAAATGAAGCTATCGAAATCCATGATCAGGGCTACCACACCTTGGGAAATTTCCCAAGATCTTGGGAATTCACTACCCCATTCAGGGCCGCCACTCACTTTAAAAAAAAAAAAAATTCCCCAAGACCGTTTAAAAAAAAGAAAAAAAGACTCGTATATATTTTCATGATCTTGGGAAATCTCGGGAAATGTTTTGACCAAATCTTGGGAATTAAAAAAAAGTGAGCGGCAGCCCTGACCATGATAGCGCTGACTTGTGTCTCTCTTGTTGAGTTGGTTGTTTTCATTCTTGGGCCTTTTAAAAATGACGTCACGCATCTAAAAACCAATGAATTTGTGACGATGCAGAGTTACGGTGTCTTAATTGTGTGACAACGTTGTGACGATTTTTTTGTCGGTGGGGGGGGGGGGTGGGGGGGAAGAGGGGTGGCGGGGGGATGGCGGGAGGATTCTAAATTTGTTCATCAAAGCGTGACGTCATTCATACATTGGGCGTTATATGCCTTGTTTCATTGTGATTTTGGTTGGGGGGGGGGGCGTATTATCAGGCAGGAAATTTAGATATGGGAATGATATCTTGTATTCAACATGTGTTGCATCTAAAGGGACTGCAAGACTTACAGACATTGTACGAGCGAACATATTTCTGGAGTGTTGAGAATCTGGAGAAGTGTGGGCTCAGGAGTAAACCAACGGCTAACACAGTTCACTCCGGTGGATTAATCGATTTCAAGCGGTGTAGCTAAAATCTATTAAATAAATAATTATTTGTTTTAAAAATACTGGTATTTTTGTTAGGACGCACTCACTCTTGCTGTATAAGATAATAGTACTTAGGAGTCAGAATGATCCCTTCAGTGATCGCGAGCCCTCGACATAAAGAAGAAGTAAAGAAGAATTAATGAAGAACTGCGTTCCAGCCGTGTGAATGGAATAGTGGAACAAGGTATGTGGAAGCTTGAATCAAAAGACAGGACAAAAAGATGGGCACGTTTCGGCCTTAGAGCCGTATGCAGCAAGCAGGGCACATGAAAATACGACGAGAAATAGAGCACAGTAAAAAAAAAAAAAAGCATTCGAGATCTCCTTGGTTGTTGCCGGAAGTTGCTATCTAAACGATTGGTAATCCACGTCATCGCTTTTGGCACACCTGGTTCACTTCGTACGCTGCTGTAATCTATGGTGTATGAAACGTAACGCCTACTGGTTTTCTTGTAATGTATGTTGAATGAAAATGCCGCACTGCCTACAGGTATACTTGGATTTTTATGGCGTTTTAGGACACGTTAAATATATACATGAATCTTGATTTGAGATTATTATCTCTAAATCTTGGTTTTCAATTTTTTTTTTTTTTAAATTTGGCTTGTCAAGCTTGATATGAGCGCGATTATGCTTCTTCGTGCTGTGGGCGCCATATGTCCGCGATACACCACTCATGTTATGAACATTGTCTTTTAAGCGTATTTTTTTTCTTTATCCCCAAACCATCAGTTGGAGAGTTTTCTCTTGTGTGTGACAAAACTTAATTTAATCTAAAATCTGCAAGTGTTGGGTTAAAATTATCCTCCACATTCTCACTGAAAATAAAAATACATAATAAAAAAAAATGAGTAATTTAAGGATGATGCTTATTCTTTAATCGTTGTTTGAGAACCTTGTCCTCAGTGACACGAGTGTCATGAGTGATGCTTTAGAAAAAAAAGGCTTCTCAGCGCCCTGACAATAGGCCCTAGTATTTTAAATTGTTGTTTTTTTTTTTTAAATTGACCCGCCTCTATTTTGTTTTTAAAATTCATAAATAAAACCATTTTTGTGAGTTTATTTCATAAAATAATTTAAATAAATGTACAGACATACAGAGAACTACATAGGCATACAGAGACATTAAGGGACACACATAGACATGCAGGCTTACCGAGATACATAGAGATACATACAGACTAGATCTTTCAATCTCTCCTCTGGGATAATACTTGCGCCCAAAGATTGGTTAGCCCCACCCACACCATAGATTGGTTAGCCCCACCCACACCATAGAAGGGTTAGCCCCACCCACACACCATAGAAGGGTTAGCCACACCCACATCCTAGAAGGGCTGGCCCCCACCTACGCCATAGAAGCATTAGACACACGCACACCAAGAAGCATTAGACACACCAACATCCAAGAAGGGTTAGCCACACCCATATCCTAGAAGGGTTAGCCACACCCACACGCTTGTTAATGTGAAAACCGACCCCTTGAAAACCAACACCTCTGATGAGATGACAAACGCCTCAAGGAAAAGGCTTTAAATCGGAAGATAACGACTGCCAGCAATGACAAAACTGATGTCCCAGGTCAGCCCAAATGGGGGTTAGCGTGACCTGTTTTACTGTGGTGATGGGGTCATAGACGCGCGACCGTACTGCACTTCCAGCCCTCTGGGATAGCAATTTAAAGTATTGCACTGCCAGCCATCTAGAATAGCAATGTAAATTACTGCAATGCCAGCCCTCTGGAATAGGTATGTAGTGTACTGCACTGCCAGCCCTCTGGAACAGGTATGTAGTGTACTGCACTGCCAGCCCTGTGGAATAGGTATGTAGTGTACTGCACTGCCAGCCCTCTGGAATAGGTATGTAGTGTACTGCACTGCCAGCCCTGTGGAATAGGTATGTAGTGTACTGCACTGCCAGCCCTCTGGAATAGGTATGTAGTGTACTGCACTGCCAGCCCTGTGGAATAGGTATGTAGTGTACTAAGCCCTCTGGAACAGGTATGTAGTGTACTGCACTGCCAGCCCTGTGGAATAGGTATGTAGTGTACTGCACTGCCAGCCCTCTGGAACAGGTATGTAGAGTACCGCACTGCCAGCCCTGTGGAATAGGTATGTAGTGTACCGCACTGCCAGCCCTGTGGAATAGGTATGTAGTGTACTGCACTGCCAGCCCCGTGGAATATGTATGTAGTGTACTGCACTGCCAGCCCTCTGGAATAGGTATGTAGTGTACTGCACTGCCAGCCCTGTTGCATAGCAACGTAAATGGGCTTTTAAGTAAAAACATATTTTATGAATTCCGTTTTTTTGAAACAAGATTTCTTACAAATAAATCCTTCATCGTTTAAACAGTCTTACAAAGCGATCACGGTTCTTCCAGCAGTCACTGTGACTCGGTTCAACTGTCAAGGTCAACTGTCATGGTCAACTTTCGTGGTCGACTGTCATGGTCAACTGTCATGGTCAACTTTCGTGGTCGACTGTCATGGTCAACTGTCATGGTCAACTGTCATGGTCAACTTTCGTGGTCGACTGTCGTGGTTAACTTTCATGGTCAACTGCGATGGTCAACTGTCATGGTCATCTGTCATGGTCGACAGTGATGGTCAGCTGTCATGGTCAACTTTCGTGGTCCACTGTCGTGGTCAACTGTCGTGTTCAACTGTCATGGTAATCTGTCATGGTCGACAGTCATGGTCAACTTTCGTGGACAACTGTCGTTGTCAACTGTCGTGGTCAACTGTCGTGGTCAACTGTCGTTGTCAACTGCCGTGGTCAACTGTCGTGGTCAACTGTCGTGGTCAATTGTCATGGTCAACTGTCATGGTCATCTGTCATGGTCAAGTGTCATGTTCAAATGCCATGGTCTACTGTCATGGTCAACTTTCGTTGAAGGTCAGGAGGTAAATCCACTTAAGAACTGTAACAGCTTGAAGTTGTAGTTATTTTCACATTAAACTTTCTTGATTTATAATTTTCCTTTTCCTGCCTACCTGTCAAAAACGTGATCAGGATCAACACCCTTCCCTTTAGCATTTGGACTGGTTCCATGTCTAGCACATTTACATGCGATCGTTTAACCTTTTATGAAATTCGGTTAGACCCAGCAGGGTGTGCTCTGTCAATATGCCATTTTTTCAATTTGGTGTCACCCCACCTCCCCCTACCCTTGAGCTGTTGTCACCCGGTGCGACCCCCTCCCTCCCCCCCCCCCACGGGCTCGGCCACTGATTGTAATCATTTTAATATTAACATTACACAGGCATATCGGTGGATTTTGAATTTCCGATTCTAAAAATACCACCACGCAGTTGCTTTTTCTTGATATAAAATAGCTGATTATTACTCCGACACATATCGCCGAACTTCTTATAAAGAAAAAAAAATCATAACATGGTTCAGCTTTCATTAGGTACCAACAAATATTATGAACGTTTGATATCCGATTCTTTAGCAATTTTTTTTTTTTAAATTGAAAAAATGGACTGAGTACTATTGTAGCACTGTTATTAATCATGACCCGAAGTAAGCGATCACGTATACAGAATTCAGCCTGTTGAATATCCGATTCTAAAAAAATACGAAAACAGGTTATTAAACCAACTCGAGTATTCCACATACATACCCAACGTTGCTCCCCGCCCCTCTCATCTTCCTCCCCCCTCCCCAGGCTTAACTCTACCGCTTTTCAATGCTAAAACCGGCGTTAGGGCAATTATTCGTCACCGATATTAAAACNCCCCCACACCTCTCCCCCCCCCCCCAAAAAAAAAAAAAAAAAAAAAACACCCTTGATCTTGCATCCTCCTTAAAAGAGATGTTTCCCCACATAACCCCATTATAACCCCCCACACACACACACATAACCCCAAATAACTCCCACACGACCCCAACATAGCCCCCACATAACACGAGAGGAACAAAGAAATTTTAACAGGCCAAGCACATAAATATTTGCCAACATTTACAAAAAACAACAACACCTCCTTGTTCCTAGGAAATAAACCCGAGCTCTCCTCTGTTTTTAACAGAACATTGCTTCTCCATGTTCCGCAGCTGACTTTCTCCGGACGAGATGTGCGCATGGGCAGAGCGTCGATTTTCCGAACGCCGACAAATCCTGAAGTTAGGTGCAACGAGGGGGTTATCCGAAACACACCCGGTTCTCAATTCGCTTGGAAAAGGGACCCCCCTCGACTGCGGTAGGTTGTTCTTTAATTATATTTTTTTTTTAAAATGAAATTTGTTTGAATTTTATTCTATTACTTTTAGACCCACCTGTGTTAGACCCACGTGTTAGACCCACCTATTTCAGACCCACCTGTCCTAGACCCACCTGTGTTAGACCACAGCCAGTGTTAGACCCCCACCAGTGTTAGACCCACCTATGTTGGACGCACTTGTGTTATGCCCACTTGCGTTAGACTCCCCACCAGTGTTATAACCACCTGCGTTAGACCCCCACCAGTTTTAGACCCACCTATGTTAGACCCACTTGTGTTATACCCACCTGCGTTAGACCCCCCCCCCAACCAGTGTTAGACCCACCTGTCTTTTCTTTTGTGTGTTTCTGGCAGACCTGTCTATTCAAAGAGTTTTTTTGTGTGGTTTTTTTTTTAAATGTGTGCTTGAAAGGATCACGCACTGCGGTGCTAGACAAGCACTAATCTTCTGGTAGAATTAAATAAAAAACCAGGAGAGTAAGGTCTGGTCTATTCTGGTCTATTCTTGTCTATTCTTGTCTATTCTGGTCTGAATCGATGCCGGACAGAGACTTTCAGAAAAGCTCACTCCGACCATAGTGTGTCACCAGTGTGTACCTAGCGCTCAAACGACACATGGAGCACGGCGTGTTAGGGTCCGTAAGGAGAAATTTTTAATTTATTTTTTAAATGGCAAGGAGCTTAAACAAAAAAATAAATGATGTTTATTTGGATTTATTGAGACAATGAAAAGTCAGATGGTGAAGTGAGATTTTCTGCAGAATAATTGTTAATTCATCTCCATTTACATACCATCACACTTCCCCTACCATGTCCCTTCACCTACCTTCTCCCTTCATATACCATTACCTTTCACCTACCATCTCCCTTCCCCTACCATCTCCCTTCCCCTAACATGTCCCTTCACCTACCATCTCCCTTCCTTTACCATCTCCCTTTCTCTACCATTTCTTTTCACCTACCATCTCCCATCCTATACCATCTCCTTTCCCCCACCATATCCCCTCACCTACCATCTCCCTTCCTATACCGTCTCCCTTCACCTACCATGTCCTTTCACCTACCACCTTCCTTCCTATACCATCTCCCTTCCCCTACCATCTCCCTTCCTATACCATCTCCCTTCACCTACCATCTCCCTTCCCCTACCATCTCTCTTCCCCTACCACCTCCCTTCCTCTACCTCCTCCCATCCCATGCAATTTGAGATTTATAACTTCATGAAATCACAATAGTTAGTTGTTGCTGGAATGATATTTTGGTGTGTGTGTGTTGTTTTTTGTTGTTGTTTTTTTTTTGGGGGGGGGTGGGGGGTGTTCTTTCAATATTAATGACTGTGTCCATAGGTAATGCAAGTGGGCAATACTCTAGATAGGAGACAAGTAGGAAATACCCTAAATCGGAGGCATGCAGGCAGTACTCTAAATCGGAAACATGTAGGAAATACTCTAAATCGGAGACATGTAGGCAATACTCTAAATCGGAGACATGTAGGCAATGCTCTAAATCGGAGACATTTAGGCAGTACCTTAAATCGGAGACATGTAGGCAATACTCTAAATCGGAGACATGTAGGCAGTACCTTAAATCGGACACATGTAGGCAATACCTTAAATTGGACACATGTAGGCAATACTCTAAATCGGAGACATGTAGGCAGTACCTTAAATCGCAGACATGTAGGCAATACTTTAGATCGGAGACATGTAGGCAGTACCTTAAATCGGAGACATGTAGGCAATACTCTAAATCGGAGACATGTAGGCAGTACCTTAAATCGGAGACATGTAGGCAATACTCTAAATCGGAGACATGTAGGCAATACTCTATATCGGATACATGTAGGCAATACCCTAAATCGGAGACATGTTGGCAATGCTCTAAATCGGAGACATGTACTAAAATTTAAAAAACGCATATAAGTAAAAATTAAATCAAATTAAGGTAGTTTTAATCCTTTACATTAACTTCGCCTTTGTTCGTGTGGCAAAATATTCGGAAGCTAATTGACCCACTTCAAGTCATCATGTCGAGCTGAAACTTAGCACATTTGCTCGTTGCAAATGACAACACTTTTTTTTTTCTTCAAAGTTTCACCCATACTCCCCACCCCATCCCCCCAACCCCCCCAAAAAAATCAGTTTTTCCCCCCGTTTTTCGAGGGGAAGATGAAGCGCAATTATTGCAATGATTTCTTAAGAACTGTACTGTAGCAATCGCTAAGTCGAACAGTAACGCATCAAACAGTTTGGGAGAAAATCCACAAATTTTGGCTTCAAGAAAACAAAATTATTTTTGAAGGTGGAGAAAATAAAAGAAATGAAACACGAAACGTACAGTGACATCAACACAAACCAAAGTGCGTGGAATGGACTTATAGGGAAAGGCGTTCTGTTTTTCCATCTCAAGATGGCTTGAAAACCAAAGAATGATTAAAATATAAACCATTACAAAGTAATACTCACACAAAAAAATGTCCACAAAAAATTGTCCACAAAAAGTCCACAAAAAAAATGTCCACATAAAAAATGTCCACAAAAAAATGTCCACAAAAAATTGTCCACAAAAAATTGTCCACAAAAAGTCCACAAAAAATGTCCACATAAAAATTGTCCACCAAAAATTGTCCACAAAATGTCCACAAAAAAATGTCCACATAAAAATTGTCCACAAAAAATTGTCCACAAAAAGTCCACAAAAAATGTCCACACAAAAAATGTCCACATAAAAAATGTCCACAAAAAAAGTCCACAAAAAAATGTCCACACAAAAAATGTCCACATAAAAAATGTCCACAAAAAAAAATTCCACAAAAAAATGTCCACAAAAAAATGTCCACATAAAAAATGTCCACAAAAAAAGTCCACAAAAAATGTCCACAAAAAATGTCCACAAAAAAATGTCCACAAAAAATGTCCACAAAAAAGTCCACAAAAAATGTCCACATAAAAAATGTCCACAAAAAAAGTCCACAAAAAAAATGTCCACAAAAAAAATGTCCACAAATAAAAAGAAAACGCTATCTACTGCTACTACAGAGTTTTGTCGTGAGGAAAAAAGGAGGGGGGAGGAGTGAAAATCTTGATCCACCCTGTGCGCCACTGAGACTAGATAATTGTACTTGATGAAATGCGTCACTATCGCCCTGAAGAGTATTCAGGGCCACGGCCTTAACTGCTACACACGCTTACGGCCTCAAAGACTCCATGCGTCCATCCATGCCCATCAAAACTATTCCCTGATACTGTAAACACAAATTTTTTTGTGCGCAAATCTAAATTAGCGAAATTAGGGGTGTTTAATATTGAACCGGAGAAATACATCGCGGTCTCCCAATAACATAACTGTTATCTCTGGTGTTTAAAGAACAGAAGGAAGCCTTGCGCCAGGCATGGGGTTTTATTAAGCTGGACACTTAATGCATTAATGTGGACTAAGGCGTTAGAGATGTTGGTGCAAGGGGGCGATTTTCCCTCCCCCCCCCTCACTACCACTCCCCCCACCAACACACACATATTCCCAAGGCAGTGCATAAAGAACACAAATAAGAATAAATTTCAACCAGATTTAGGTGTGGGGGTGATAAAGAAGCCAACAGGCCAACACTTTGTCAGGAAAAGTGGCTTGACGTGTGGACTTGAGAACCTTTGGTTGTGGGGGGGGGGGTGCTGATACACCTAACTTAACAGCTGGGTGCACTTTAAGCCCTTACTGAACTAAGTGTCAAGGACAAGTCACAAGTTACTGATATGAGACAGAGACAAGCTAAGTCTTTTGCTATGGAGTTAAAGTGCACGTGTGACATTTTATTTTTTGTTTGTGTGGGGGGAGGGGGGGGGCGTGGTACCGGGGTAATCTATGGCCATATGCCACCACCCATTTATCTAGTGGCGCCGAAATTTCGGCACGCCCCGGGCGGTCCCCTTTCCAGTGGAGGAAAACCCCGGTACGCCCCCCCCCCCCCCAACGGCCCCCTCCCAGCGTGGTACCGGGGTAATCTATGGCCATATGCCACCACCCATTTATCTAGTGGCGCCGAAATTTCGGCACGCCCCGGGCGGTCCCCTTTCCAGTGGAGGAAAACCCCGGTACGCCCCCCCCCCCACAACGGCCGCCTCCCTCGGTACACCACTGGTCACTACTCATTTATAGAGTTATACACTCTGTCACGTTGTCAAATAGCCCCGTCCTTCCATCATAAAGTTATAGCCTCTATCACTGTGTCAAATAGCTGCATCCTTCCATCATAGAGTTAAAGCCTCTAACACTGTGTCAAATTGCCGCATCCTTCCATCATAGAGTTATAGCCTCTATCACTTTGTCAAATAGCCGCGTCCTTCCATCATAGAATTATAGCCTCTAACACTGTGTCAAATAGCTGCATCCTTCCATCATAGAGTTATAGCCTCTAACACTGTGTCAAATAGCCCCGTCCTTCCATCATAAAGTTATAGCCTCTATCACTTTGTCAAATAGCCACGTCCTTCCATCATAAAGTTATAGCCTCTAAAACTGTGTCAAATAGCTGCATCCTTCCATCATAAAGTTATAGCCTCTAACACTGTGTCAAATTGCCGCTTCCTTCCATCATAGAGTTATAGCCTCTATCAATGTGTCAAATAGCTGCATCCTTCCATCATAAAGTTATAGCCTCTAACACTGTGTCAAATAGCCGCGTCCTTCCATCATAGAGTTATAGCCTCTATCACTGTGTCAAATAGCTGCATCCTTCCATCATAAAGTTATAACCTCTAAAACTGTGTCAAATAGCCGCGTCCTTCCATCATAGAGTTATAGCCTCTAACACTGTGTCAAATAGCCGCGTCCTTCCATCATAGAGTTATAGCCTCTAACACTGTGTCAAATAGCCGCGTCCTTCCATCATAGAGTTAAAACCTCTAACACTGTGTCAAATAGCCGCGTCCTTCCATCATAGAGTTATAGCCTCTAACACTGTGTCAAATAGCTGCATCCTTCCATCATAGAGTTATAGCCTCTAACACTGTGTCAAATAGCTGCATCCTTCCATCATAGAGTTATAGCCTCTAACACTGTGTCAAATAGACGCGTCCTTCCATCATAGAGTTATAGCCTCTATCACTGTGTCAAATAGAAGCGTCCTTCCATCATAGAGTTATAGCCTCTAACACTGTGTCAAATAGCCGCGTCCTTCCATCATAGAGTTATAGCCTCTAACACTGTGTCAAATAGCTGCATCCTTCCATCATAGAGTTATAGCCTCTAACACTGTGTCAAATAGCTGCATCCTTCCATCATAGAGTTATAGCCTCTAACACTGTGTCAAATAGACGCGTCCTTCCATCATAGAGTTATAGCCTCTATCACTGTGTCAAATAGAAGCGTCCTTCCATCATAGAGTTATAGCCTCTAACACTGTGTCAAATAGCCGCGTCCTTCCATCATAGAGTTATAGCCTCTAACACTGTGTCAAATAGCTGCATCCTTCCATCATAGAGTTATAGCCTCTAACACTGTGTCAAATAGCTGCATCCTTCCATCATAGAGTTATAGCCTCTAACATTGTGTCAAATAGACGCGTCCTTCCATCATAGAGTTATAGCCTCTATCACTGTGTCAAATAGAAGCGTCCTTCCATCATAGAGTTATAGCCTCTAACACTGTGTCAAATAGACGCGTCCTTGCGTGAAAGACTTTTTATTTTTTTTTCAATCAGTTTATTTATTTTAAACAAACGTTGAGTTGAGGAAGGGCGGTTTTGAAAAGTAAGCAGGACACACCAGAAGCAAATATAATAAATCCTACATATACCTAAAAAAATTAAAGAAAAAAATAACAGAGGACACAAGTATGAAAAGGGGGATTTGGGCAGCCATGTTATTATAGTCATTGTTAAACCTGGCGACAAACCACCCTCTCCAACCCCCCCCCCAACCCCTTTTTCAGGCCACTTAAACTTCAAACAGTTTTTCAATGAGCTAACGTCGTCAGATATTATCACCTACACCATTTGATCAAGGAGCTGGCAAAAATAAAAGAAATTGCAACTTCCTGTTGACAACGAGGAAAAACAAAATACTATGGAAATTAACTTCTATATCTTACTTGATAAAACACGTCTGGGTGGGATTATACGTCTCGTGCCTTTCATTAAGTGAGTGTTAACATTGTCTGACTGAAGGCTCTTTAACTACTCGTTGACATGTAATGACCGTATTTGCCGGCGAACATGACGCACCGTATAGCACCACCTGTCAGGTGTGCGCCACAAAACACCATCTGTCAGGTGCGAACCACATAGCACCACCTGTCAGGTGTGCACCACAAAGCACCATCTTCCAGGTTTCACCACGTAGCACGAACTGTCAGGTGTCCACAACATAGCACCACCTGTCAGGTGTGCATCACATAGCACCATCTGCCAGGTTTGCAACACACAGCACCACCTATCAGGTATCACTACGCAGCACCAACTGTCTGGTGTCCACCACATAGCACCACCTGTCAGGTTTGCACCACACAGCACCAACGGTCAGGTTTGCACCACACAGCATCAACCTGTCAGGTGTGCACCACATAGCACCACCTGTCAGGTGTGCACCACATAGCACCACCTGTCAGGTGTCCACCACATGCACCACCTGTCAGGTCTGCACCACATGCACCATCTGTCAGGTCTGCACCACGTAGCACCACCTGTCAGGTGTCCACCACATAGCACCACCTGTCAGGTTGGGAAAAATGGCGTCGTAGTTATATTTCTGTTTCTCATTCAGAGGGGGTGGTGACGTCATATTTCTGCTTCATATTTCTAGGCAGTGGCGTATCGGGTTTTGATAGTGTCCGAGGACATGCCAAGTTTACATCGACTGTTTGCACTCTTCTTATATATTAAGGGCTCATGATCAATGACATAGTCAGCGACGAGGCCATGACAGGCAGTTCCGGCTCATACTAGCATGAACCCAGTACAGGAACTGCTCATTCCTGCCAAAGACAATCAGGGACTGGAACAAGCTTTCAAAAGGAACAGTTGAGGCGAAAATACTTGAAACATTTGCGTCTATTGCCTGAGGCCTTCCAACCCCCAGTTCATGATACCCTCACTGAGTGGCCCTTGCAACCAGTGAAATATCCTCTTTAACACCAGGCACAGAAACATTGAAAATCCCCTCTACATGATAGGAGCCAGAGTGGTCAATAAATTGATCGTGAGCCCTTAATATATAGAAGAAGAAGAAGAATGTTTGGCTTTCAAGATATCCTCAATGTTTGGTTTGGGATAGCTGCATCCAATCAAAAGAATTGTTGTCAAATGCTCATCAATCCCTCTTGTTCGATGTGTTGACTTTACCTACTTTATTCCTAAAAATGTTTGCTCACAGACGTCAGTGGTTCCAAGCATGCTGAAAACGGATGCCAACTCTTCCGTTCTCTGAAAGTCAAAATTGACACCACAAATAAACACGAGACGTTGTGAGAGATCAGTAGACTCATCTAGTGCCAAAGAATACCACAGCAAGTTCCTAGCTTTTTCTCACGTATCTGTAGCATTATGTTTTCTCCCCAAGTTCTTCTGTTCTCCGCAACAACTGAACTTGCCGAAGGGCTGTTACTTTCAAGCGCGGCGACTACGATTTTAAATGTCCCCCTTTGTTTTCCCCACACACCCCTCTTTCTTTCACACATTTACATTTTGTGGTAGTTATCAGACTATAATATATTAGCGTGAATGGGTTAATGCAAATTTATTTTTTTATAACTTTTTTTTTAAAAAATCGCTTTTCCTAAAAACAACAATCTAAATTTACTATGTAGACTTTTGAGATAATGTCATCATTTGTTAATTAATTTTTATTTAAATGCATCGTGTTTTATGCTGAGCTGAGTTCGAGTTTGAACCCCGTTCAATTTCACCAGTAACTTTATTTTTACCAGTGACAGACTGTCATAATGTGATCTGTACGTCTCCTCGCTATACATTAATATAAGTAGCCAATGCACGTCTGCAAAACAAAGTGACCGCATATTTGTGTTATAAACGTCGGTCATCTACTCTCAGTAGTTAAATTTTTTGACGCCAGCTTAACGCGATCCCACTGGGCACTGCTACGCAAGTAGTTATTGTATTCATTTTACATACCGTGTGTTAACTTATTTACTATTAAGATAGCGTATTGTACGAGTTCTAGACGACATTGTACGATTCTAGGAGTTCGAGGGTAAACAGGAACGTAATAAACAAGAAAATCTAGATACAATCATTTAAATTTGAAAAGGGTCAATTAAGGCCCATAGCACCCTGGAGGTTTCCGAGCGTGTGAAGATCTCCAGTGAGTTACGTCACGCTTAAAGAACTCTGCCAAATCGTGTTGAAAAAGTGAGAGGGGTGTTATTCCGCATCAGAGCGGTGGTATCCCCACCCTTTACACTCACACACACACCAACAGACAAACACGCGCGCATATACAAAGTGTCTTTTACAGACGCTTCCGAAAACCAAAGGGTCACAGCAAATAATACAGGTTGGGAACCCCCTTACATAACAAATTCACCTCACGAAACCACCAAACAATAGAAGGACACTTACGGCCGTACAGACAGGTCTCGCGATTAATCGTTTAGACTCGATATCATTGCACACCTCGTTGGCGAGGTCAGCTTCCGGGACCTGAAGTGCACTGGCCTGGTATGTCCATTATCCGGTTGACTGTATGAGTCAGTGCACGTTGTAGGTACACATGTGTACAAATGTGTACACTGAAATTGTTTCCGTGCAGGCCTAGAGTTATAGTGTTAACTGTACACATTTAAAGTGTCTGTAACATGGTACACATTTAAAGTGTCTGCAACATGGTACACATTTAAAGTGTCTGTAACATGGTACACATTTAAAGTGTCTGTAACATGGTACACATTTAAAGTGTCTGTAACATGGTACACATTTAAAGTGTCTGTAACATGGTACACATTTAAAGTGTCTGTAACATGGTACACATTTAAAGTGTCTGTAACATGGTACACATTTAAAGTGTCTGTAACATGGTACACATTTAAAGTGTCTGTAACATGGTACACATTTAAAGTGTCTGTAACATGGTACACATTTAAAGTGTCTGTAACATGGTACACATTTAAAGTGTCTGTAACATGGTACACATTTAAAGTGTCTGTAACATGGTACACATTTAAAGTGTCTGTAACATGGTACACATTTAAAGTGTCTTTAACATGGTACACATTTAAAGTGTCTGTAACATGGTACACATTTAAAGTGTCTGTAACATGGTACACGTATACTATATCTGTACACCTGAGCATATTTAGGAAACCATAATAGTGGCTCAGTGGCTGCTAATTGTCAGTACAACGACACCTGGCGCATGCCTGCTTTATCTCTACGCTACATGTGTACCAGTTGTGATGCTTCTATTATTTGTACCAAACGTAAAGTTGCTGTATATAATTTATTATATGTACAGATGTAAATATGCTTTTATATATATATATATAACAAATGCTACGAAAATGCACAGGAATAAATGGGCTATATATTTATATCCGTAATAAAGATGTTACATATATCCACAGGATTTTGCAGTGGATATCTGGAGTGTCTTTAAAGCGTTGCACATTTTTTTGTGTGCATGTTACATTTGTGGATTATTTCTCCTCTTGATACGCTTTCTAGATTAATGTAAATTGTTTGAATACTTGTGAACTTCTTCAATTTCAGAATTAAACTTGACACTCGAGTATTTACCCTCCTATTCACCTTCCCTCAATCCAATTGAAACTTGCTTTTCTAAATGGAAAAACTATGTTATTAGAGAGCGATGTAAGAGCTGAGAGCAATTAAAGGTTTGTGTTAATGAGGGTTTTAGCGTTAATACCACAACAGACTGGGATGGATGTTACAGAAAAAAATGTTAAGGTACACAATCCGATCAGAAAGAAGGGAGGTAATAAAGGAATACATTTGGTTTTTAATATTAATAAATTTTTATACCGTTTTTTAGTATGTTTTTAAAATAAAACAAGGGGCAAAACCCTTCATTGGAAAATTGATCGCAAGGACGGGAAAGTTGATTGCAATGGTGGGAAAGTTGATTGCAATGGTGGGAAAGTTGATTGCAACGGTGGGAAGGTTGATTGCAATGGTGGGAAAGTTGACTGCAAGGTCGGGAAAGTTGATCGCAAGGTCGGGAAAGTTGATTGCAATGGTGGGAAAGTTGATTGCAACGGTGGGAAAGTTGATTGCAATGGTGGGAAAGTTGATTGCAACGGTGGGAAAGTTGATTGTAATGGTGGGAAAGTTGATTGCAAAAAAAAATTATAAAATAGGGGTGTAAAATTTTTCTTTGGAAAATTGATTGCAAGGGTGGGAAAATAGATTGAAAAACTATTTGTGAACTATGCAAATGTTAATGTGCTCTACGTGGGGGTAAAAACATAACTGGGATGGCTCTTGGGATAAGTGTAAAAGTCACTTCTCTTTCTGGGGGTTAAGTGTAAACCTCCGGGGATATTTTGCGAGATAAGTGTGCACATCCTTCGATATCTTGAGAGATCCTGGAATATCTTGTGAGATAGACGTACACACTTTTATATCATGTGAGATAAATGTACACATCTTGGCATATCATGTGAGATAACGTACACATGCTGAGATATCCTGGGAGATATTGTACACATACATATCATGTGAGATAATGCACACATACTGAGATATCCTGTGAGATAATATTCACATACTGAACATATAATATATCATGTGAGATAATGTACACATACTGAGATATCCTGTGATATAAATGTACACATACTGAGATATCATGGGATATAAATGTACACATACTGAGATATCATGTGATATAAATTTACACATACTGAGATATCCTGTGAGATAATGTACACATACTGAGATATCATGTGAGATAAACGTACACCTATTGTGATATCTCAACAATTTGGAACGCCCTTCCACTCGATCTCAGAAACATCCAGACACTGGCGTCCTTCAAAACCGATTTAAAGACACATTTATTTCGCAAGCACCTTCTGGGATGATTGTCTACCATATTTTCCATTTAATGCATATTAGCTGTGTTGCTCACGGTTGAAATGGGTTGAAAGACTTTGAGAGTGTATGCTTGTAATTAGTTTTTGTAGTGTTGCGTTTGTTTTAAATGTGGTAAATTATAGATTTCTTTTTTGTTGACTTTGTACCGCGCTTCGAGCCTTTGGGCGTGTTTTTGAAATGAACTTTATTATTATTATTACTATTTTGTGAGATGAATGTACACACCATGGGATATCTTGGGAGATAATGAAACGTACTGGGATATCCTGTGAAAAATTTGTACATTACATGTGTTATCCTTTCAAAAAAAAAAAAGAGGAAAGAAAATTGGGAAGATCCCATTTAAGCCCCTGTGAGGGCTGCACTGATCGCCCTGATTGACATATCTGAAGATGGGCTTTTTATTGATTGGGTTTAGTGTAACGTTAGTTGACCTGTTCGGCGCCTTCATCACCAGTGCACTCACCGGCCATCAGCCGGGTCTCTGTCTGACTGACTCGGTGCACTTTGGCGATGCGGGCACGAGCTGTGTACGGTAAAAGAGGTATGGGTGTGTGGTCGGGGGGGGGGAGGGGGGATGGGCGCGGGGGTTCTTTACCTTTTGGAATCTTATAATATGCAGACTGGGGGACACGCAATTAATTTTATATATATTTACACTTGAAAATATCAGTAATACCTTCACACGTGGTACCAGATGCGTAACACGACGGTGGGCCGAGGGGACTTCTCCCCTCCCCCCACAAATGGCACTACCCCCACCCCCTTTATTTATATGGAGGGGCGGCATTTTCGGCCAAATGAAAAGATTATTTTCGTGAAAGGGGCGTGGAAACAATTCTTGCCCGACCCTAGCAGCACGTACTCAAGCTACGCCACTGCCTTTTATAAACTGAGTATCTGTACACCGTGTACATTAAGATGAGATTCTCTTTGATCTACATAAATGGAAATATTTTTTTTTTTTTTTAATTTCAAGAATGTCTCCGCACTTATAAATGAAGCATGTAGAAAAATGGAAATGTATGGGGAAAAAAAAGAGATATCTTTGGACACACGTGAAACAACTTTCGTGTGGTCAAAGACCAGGATATCTGGTGGGATACGTGAATAGGATATCTGGTGGGATACGTGAATAGGATATCTGGTGGGATACGTGAATTAGGATATCTGGTGGGATACGTGAATTAGGATATCTGGTGGGATACGTGAATTAGGATATCTGGTGGGATACGTGAATTAGGATATCTGGTGGGATAAGTGAATAGGATATCTGGTGGGATACGTGAATAGGATATCTGGTGGGATACGTGAATTAGGATATCTGGTGGGATACGTGAATTAGGATATCTGGTGGGATACGTGAATTAGGATATCTGGTGGGATACGTGAATTAGGATATCTGGTGGGATAAGTGAATAGGATATCTGGTGGGATACGTGAATAGGATATCTGGTGGGATACGTGAATTAGGATATCTGGTGGGATACGTGAATTAGGATATCTGGTGGGATACGTGAATTAGGATATCTGGTGGGATACGTGAATTAGGATATCTGGTGGGATAAGTGAATAGGATATCTGGTGGGATACGTGAATAGGATATCTGGTGGGATACGTGAATTAGGATATCTGGTGGGATACGTGAATTAGGATATCTGGTGGGATACGTGAATAGGATATCTGGTGGGATACGTGAATTAGGATATCTGGTGGGATAAGTGAATAGGATATCTGGTGGGATACGTGAATAGGATATCTGGTGGGATACGTGAATAGGATATCTGGTGGGATACGTGAATTAGGATATCTGGTGGGATACGTGAATTGGGTCTCATGCGGGATGCGTAACTAGGATTTTTGACCGGGATACGTGAATTTGGTAATAAGGGTTGGATACGTCAATAGGATTTCCGGTGGGATACGTAAATAGGATATCTGGTTGGATAAATCAATCCGATTTGGGTGGGAGGGGGGAGGGTGAATTAGTTAGCATCCAGTGACACACTCATCGCGTGGCTGGATCAATCATTTCGTGAGTTTTTACGATTCGATCTTTTCTTCCTGGTTGATTTTTTAAATTTTTTTTGTTGTTTTGTTTTAAGTGCGTTATAGCTCAGGCGATCGTTTGCTGCATGCACACAATAGGGTCGCCATACAGCACGGTCCGTGGTGTGGGTCCTTGGTGAAATCGACTGACGTGTCAAGTCAATGTTATATGTTCAACAGAAAGAAAACAATAATCTCTTGGGTAAATATAATATGTACAAGGCCACATAGTATCTTGATGGTATCTACACCCAGAATAACTCCATTGTATCTTTACACCGCGTACGTGTCTTTTTTTTAATTGAGTATCTTTGTTTACCGGTTGTAGAGATGAGGTATCTTTGTTTACTGGTTGTAGAGATGAAGTATCTTTGTTGACTGGTTGTAGAGATCAAGTATCTTTGTTTACTGGTTGTAGAGATGAAGTATCTTTGTTCACTGGTTGTAGAAATGAAGTATCTTTACTCAAGATAAACTTTCAGGATAACCGTTCACTTAGTGCATGGGTAGCTGAGAATGAATTGAGACCACCTCGCAATGACGTAGGGAGGGAGGTACGGGGGGGGGGGGCGCGTGGGCATTTGGGGGCGGTCCGCTCAGAGTGGGAAGGAGGGGTCTGAGTTTTGTCACGTCACCCCCCCCCCCCATTCCCCAAACCACTCTCGTGGTGCGCCTACGGGATCTGATCTCATTGAAAAACTCCTCTCTCTCTCTCGGGGTACAGAAATGTTGTGAACCCATTAGTGCAGATCTGTCGTGTGGGGCTGGCCCCACCCGTCCCCCTTTTTTCTGTGCTCTAAAGTGCAGTTAAGTCGTGTTATTTTGACATGTCTAGGTCGTTCTGACGACATTTCGATCCCCTGACCTCAAATATCGGGGTATTTTTAAAAGGAACCCTTAAACACTCTTATTTAAAAAAAAATCTCAGTGCTAAAACGTCGGCCACTCGGAAAATCTGATGATTGTCGTTCTCCGGCCTGGCATTACCCAGATTCCAACTTTCACAGAGCCAAGTAGAGCCATCATCCCACCGTTCACAGAGCCAAGTAGAGCCATGATCCCACCGTTCACAGAGCCAAGTAGGGCCATGATCCCACCGTTCACAGAGCCAAGTAGAGCCATGATCCCACCGTTCACAGAGCCAAGTAGGGCCATGATCCCACCTTTCACAGAACCAAGTAGAGCCATGATCCCACCGTTCACAGAGCCAAGTAGGGCCATGATCCCACCTTT
>CAXITT010000492.1:240278-251010 GCA_964033795.1 Lymnaea stagnalis
ATATATATAAATAAATATATATATAAATATATATATATATATATATATATATATATATATATATATATATATATATATATATTATACATATATAAAAGAAAAAAAGATTTACATAAAATATTTAAGGGGCTCTTAAATTCTATAATTAAGAGGATGAAACTTATATTGTACTTCATTTCATTTGAGATTCATTAATTTGTTCATGGTAATTGGGTGTCTATAATATTCAAGCTGAGAATGGTATGGTAAACCCACTCGTTAATTGTGTCCGTCTTCCTGTGCATATTCAGATGAACAAAGCGTTTCCTAATCCTTCGGAATTTAGATCATCGTGGTGTCTTTCAAAACTAAAAGAAAAAGAACATATATATATAGCCTGAAATCGTTCTAAGACGAATAGACGATCAGAGTCTTGTAATAGTAAAATACGATGCCGACTCGCCTGTGGTCTGTGTAACAAATCATCTGTATGCCTCATTCTATTCTACATTCTTTGTATACCTCAAAATCACATGATCCCTCACCTCCATAATCTCCAACCAACATTCATACCTTTTACGTTTGAACATTCGTGAAAACAACACACCACGTCCAGCCAGACACCATGACAACAACACAGGCCAATCAGGTCACAAATTCTACTCAAAACACACAACAATAATCGTCAATCATATTATACTTTATACTACCACAAGTCTAATTATCGGAATGCTCTTTTCCAACCCTTTCCCTCCTTCGGTGATAAGAGTCTAATTGCAGAAATGCCGTGACCCAATCCCTTGACCCCCCCCCCTCACCCCACCCTGAAATCCTGCAGTTAGGACCGATGGTTATTGTAAACGAAAGGGTAGAGTGATTTCGTTTTCCTTTAAATCAAAGTTTTATATATATATATAATTAATCACACACCTAATTCCCCAATCCATTCCCTCTCCCTGGATCCAGCATTCCGGGGATGTAAATCTGCGTCACCAACCCAGGTACGCTCTAACAGGTTAGCGCGTGGCACACCAGATCAGCTGAGCGAGACGGTCACGTGTGACAACAACAAAATTATGCTACAAAGGTACAAACTTCCAAACCTCATGGATTTGCAAGCGTTTTTTTTTCTTCTTCCAGGCAGCTCTCCGAGCGGGGGGGGGGGGGGGGGGGAGGGGGGCAGGGGGCACTGATCTCCCCTGGACCAAGTCAAGTGTGGCCATCTCCCCGGGGGAAATTGTGTACAACAATAAAAAGAAAATATATTTCATTTAAAAAAAAAGATATCCTATTCACGTATCCCAGTACAGGGTTGAATTTATGCTTCAGACTAAATGAATACCCTGGGGCACGCCACAACTGGAATGAATTCAGTGGAGTGCCATAATGCCTCTCATCGATGATTGAAAAATTCCTTCCCCCGATGAGACTGTGTTATAAAAACGTCGAATTCAGGTATGCTCCAAAATGCACCTCTTGATTTTGAAATAATCAACCATTTTCTGGCCATAGTTTTCCAGACCCGACTTCACTCAAAAGCCGTCGATGCCTTCAACTTTTCCCTACTTCCCGAAGCAAAAAAAGAATATGACAGCACACAGAAATGGCACTGGTCATCAATTTTGGCGCTGATAGATACACTAGCTAGTGTTTGTGCCTCCCTTGGTGGACCTAGATTTTCGCCCCCCCCCCCCCGTTAAACGACACGAACTCTGCATTTGTCATAAAATGCTGCCCCTCTATATAAAGAGAAAGTGACACCTGGATTGACCCCCCCCCCCACCGCCCCACTTTTAAAGGTGCACCTACAGTTTTTGGCTCCAAGGGGACATTTTTACGCCCCCCCCTCAACCCTGAAAACCATTTCTTTCATCCATTAAATGTCACCACACCCCATTTTTGGCACCCCCGCTAATGCAGTGTACTGGGACATCTGTCCCCCTCACTTCTTCCTTAGCTACACCTCTTGCCACTGTCACTGCCCCCCACCCCTAAAATCTAAAATGTCCCCCAACCCTAAAATCTAAAATGTCCCCCTCCCCCCCTTTTTGAGGAAATTGTCTGAAGGAAACGCTTGTTGCGAGTAAAAAGAATATAGTTAAACGACCAAAGCAGAATTTATTTACTTGTTATTTTAAAAAAAAATATATTTTTATCTCATTACAAATAGTTGTTATCGGAGATTGGGGAACGGAATTTTTTTTTTAAAAATCGAGATAGGCGGGGTGTGGCGCTGCATGCAAAAAACAAAAACAAAAAACAACCCAAAAAAAGTCTAAGAACCCCTGCAATAAACTATTACAATGGACAAGAGCGAACTAGGAAGTGCAAGGTACTGAGATAAAGACTACTTTCTTTTCTTTTCCTTTTTTTTAAAATTTTAAATGGTGATTAAGTTTTTTAGCGACGTTATAAAATTAAAAATTCGGTTGCAGTTGTAGCAGTGGGACCAACGTACGCCATTTTTTTTTTTTTTTGAAGTCCAGACATCCAGACACTGACACCGTACATCACAATTACCGTGCTGGGTGGGCCACAAGATAATCACTCCTTCTCCATTGTACCTTGTCTAACATTTCTGGATGTTACATCAATGTGATTGAGGCGTGTACTTTTAAAAAAAAATAAAAGAAAAGGTTTACTACAGGTATAATTTTTTTTTTAACCATCACTCTTTCTTCTGAAGCAAAAACTACAAGTCTTCTCATTTACATTCCTGCTTGTAAATCACAAGACCATAAAACAATTGAGGGCGATAAAAATACCAAATACTAAAAGTACTCTCGAACGTGAAAAGACTATTTGATTGTGACGTCATGCACTTTTACAGCTGGGCAAGGGCATTTATTGCATCACACGTCACAGCCTCCTCTTTGGGATGGCGAGTTCTCTCCCCTTTTGCGGCAGTGGCTCTAAAACTTTTTAATTCCATGACCCCATGATCAATTTTGTGCCCCCAAATTGTTGCGATCCGCAATTAGGATGCACATTCCCCCCCCCCCCCTCGTGTAGAAATGGAGAATCGGATGTCGAGAGGTATAGGAGATGGGGATTGGTTGTTACTGAAGAATCAATTACTTTATAATTAAAGTTTTTTTTTTTTTTAAACTTATTTTGCTTCTTTTTTTTTTTCTTCATCTTCATAATTAGAGCATAATCCTATCACAGCAGATCGATTTTGACTTATTTTGATGGGCTTAGTTTCGGTAGTCATTTCAGAAGACTGAAATGTTGCACTTTTAAATGAGTATGGTACGATGATTAATTAAAAGCATACATATTTCAGTGGAAGCTACCAACATTAAAAGCCATAGATTTCAGTGGGAGCTACCAACATTAAAAGCTACAGATTTCAGTAGAAGCTACCAACATTAAAAGCTACAGATTTCAGTAGAAGCTACCAACATTAAAAGCTAAAGATTTCAGTGGAAGTTACCAAACATTAAAGGCTACATATTTCAGTGGAAGCTACCAAACATTAAAGGCTACAGATTTCAGTGGAAGCTACCAACATTAAAAGCTACAGATTTCAGTAGAAGCTACCAACATTAAAAGCTACAGATTTCAGTAGAAGCTACCAACATTAAAGGCATACAGATTTCAATGGAAGCTACCAACATTAAAAGCTACAGATTTCAGTAGAAGCTACCAACGTTAAAAGCATACAGCTTTCAATTGAAGCTACCAACATTAAAAGCATACAGATTTCAGTAGAAGCTACCAACATTAAAAGCATACAGATTTCAGTAGAAGCTACCAACATTAAAAGCTACACATTTCAGTGGATGCTATCAACTTTAAAATATAGACAGAAGACACACAAACATTAAAAAAAACGATGACAGAGGAAAATTATTTTTAAGAATAATACAAAATATAAATGGGAAAAAAAAATTCAAATTGTGAATAATATAATGTGTCAAAAGTTAAAAAGAAATGGTCACATTTCTTAACATTAAGTTAGTTGCCAACACGAGTTACATCTAATGGAGTGCATCATGGTGTATTATGGAGCATTCGTGTTGTCACACTGTGTTGACATTTAGAAACTAGTCGGGTTGTCGGGGTGGGTATTTTAAAAATTAAAAATGAAAGGTACTAAATATAATATTTAAAAAATGCAAACTGTTTATCACAACAACAACAACAAATTTAATTAATTTTCTGAAGTTCTCAAGTGACTCCTAGCATTTTCACGACACCCTCACCCAATCCCCCCCCCNACCAAAAAAAAAAAAAAAAAAAAAAACCCAACACCCAGGCTGAGAACCACGGCTAACAGTCAGCATACGTCAAACCTAGAATATTTCTTGTTTAAAGCCCGCATGACATGCCCGTGGGGATGTTGGTCAGTTTGCTAGCATCGAGAGGCTAATCAATAATTAACCCAGTTTACGTTGAATCGTGACGTACACGCACGTGACTCGCCGTGTGGAGAGGAGCACTTTTAATCCTCGTGGCAAGAGATTCACTTTTAATTTTTTTAATCTAATTTTTTTTTTTTTCAACTTTAAAATTAGCCTTTTAATTCTATAAGGTTTAAAGAAAAGATATTATAATGTGTTGGAGGCATTCCAGAAAAAAGAAGATTAATGTTGTATTTCTTCACAATCACCGACTGATCAACATATGCCCCTGTTTTGGCTTTACTGTTTTCGACCCTACGCGATACTCGGGTAAGTCAAACAAAGGTATGTCAAACAGCGGTTTGTGCCAAGCAGGCTATACGCGTACTCGTGTACAGCTGGTCTTACACAGCTGGTCTTACACAGCTGGTCTTACACAGATGGTCTTACACAGCTGATCAAACTTAATTTGACTCAGGAGTCTCAAAATCGCAATCCCTTTCCCCCGCCCCCCCCCCCCTCGGAAGTCTCGCATGCCGAACCGAAGTCCGATGAAAACATCTGAATTCGTAATAGCTGGTCTTACCCAGATGGTCTTACAAAGCTGATCAAACTTAATTTGACCCAGGAGTCTCAAAATCGCAATCCCTACCCCCCCCCCCCCCCCCCCCTCGGAAGTCTCGCATGCCGAACCGAAGTCCGATGAAAACATCTGAATTCGTAATGTTAAAAAAGATTTATTGAAAATTATTATATTTCGAATTATGTTTAAAAACATTCGATACCAGTGAAATCCGTGCAGCCAACCAACCAACCTCCCCCCCCCCACCCACCAACCACCAATTGACCAACCAAAGAAAGAAACAAATAAACAACCAAACAACCACGCACCAAACAATCAACGAACCAATTAAACAAACAAATGACCAAACAAACAAAAAAGAACACAAATATCCAACAAACCAAACCACCAATTAAACAACCAAACTAACAACATAAAACACATGCTGGCATCCGTCCGTCACAATGTGACGATGGAGTGGGTTTCAGAGGACGAAATCCACATGGCCTGGGATTATTCTTCAAGGATCATGAGCTGGTTCCCAACAGCAAATCGCCTCTCTCCACGCCGCTGGATAACCCAAGGGAACATCATTGGATGATACAGCTTGGCACCAGTGACGTCGAAGGAGTTGTCGGAATGTTTCATTGTACCAATGTTTCGGGACTCCATCTCCGGGTTTGAGTTCAGAGTTTCCTTCTCTTAGATGAGGTGCCATCAAAGGTTAACGAGTCCCGTCTACCCGGGGTGCTGGTGATGTTTTTACTTGACTGGGCTCTGGCTGGAATGGGACTCCAGAACACCAACTTGAGATTTGCTCAGTTTAAGGCACTCGGCCACCCAGCAAACCATAAAACACATATAAACCAACCAACCCACCCACTAACTAAACAATAACTAAATAACATATTCTGGTTTGCGCTTGACCTGTGTTACCAGACTGGCTGTGATGGCACCATAACATGTGTCACCAGCCTGGCTATGATGGCACAACAACAAGCGTCACCAGCCTGGCTATGATGGCACAACAACATGTGTCACCAGTCTGGCTATGATGGCACAACAACATGCGTTACCAGCCTGGCTATGATGGCACAACAACATGTGTCACCAACCTGGCTATGATGGCACAACAACATGTGTCACCAGCCTGGCTATGATGGCACAACAACACGCGTCACCAGCCTGGCTATGATGACACAACAACATTCCACACCAACACAACAACATGCGTTACCAGCCTGACTATGATGGCACAACAACATGTGTCACCAAGCTGGCTGTGATGGCACCACAACATGTGTCACCAGCCTGGCTATGATGGCACAACAACAAGCGTCACCAGCCTGGCTATGATGGCACAACAACATGCGTCACCAGTCTGGCTATGATGGCACAACAACATGTGCCACCAGCCTGGCTATGATGACACAACAACATGTGCCACCAGCCTGGCTAAGATGGCACAACAACATGCGTCATCAGCCTGGCTATGATGGCACAACAACATGCGTCACCAGCCTTGCTATGATGACACAACAACATGCGTCACCAGCCTGGCTATAATGACATAAAAACATAGCCTGGCTATGATGACACAACAACATGCGTCACCAGCCTGGCTATGATGACACAACAACATTCGTCACCAACCTGGCTATGATGACATAAAAACATAGCCTGGCTATGATGGCACAACAACATGTGCCACCAGCCTGGCTATGATGGCACAACAACATGCGTCACCAGCCTGGCTATGATGACATAAAAACATAGCCTGGCTATGATGACACAACAACATGCATCACTAGCCTGGCTATGATGACATAAAAACATAGCCTGGCTATGATGACACAACAACATGCGTCACCAGCCTGGCTATGATGAAACAACAACATGCGTCACCAGCCTGGCTATGATGACACAACAACATGCGTCACCAGCCTGGCTATGATGACATAAAAACATGCGTCACCAGCCTGGCTATGATGACACAACAACATGCGTCACCAGCCTGGCTATGATGACATAAAAACATGAGTCACCAGCCTGGCTATGATGACACAACAACATGCGTCACCAGCCTGGCTATGATGGCACAAATACATGCGTCACCAGCCTAGCTATGATGACATAAAAACATAGCCTGGCTATGATGGCACAACAACATGCGTCACCAGCCTGGCTATGATGACACAACAACATGCGTCACCAGCCTGGCTATGATGACATAAAAACATAGCCTGGCTATGATGACACAACAACATGTGCCACCAGCCTTGCTCTGATGGCACAACAACATGTGTCTTCAGCCTGGCTATGAAGACACAACAACATGTGTCACCAGCCTGGCTATGATGACACAACAACATGTGTCACCAGCCTGGCTATGATGACATAAAAACATAGCCTGGCTATAATGGCACAACAACATGTGCCACCAGCCTTGCTCTGATGGCACAACAACATGTGTCACCAGCCTGACTATGATGACACAACAACATGTGTCACCAGCCTGGCTATGATGGCACAACAACATGCGTCACCAGCCTGGCTATGATGGCACAACAACATGCGTCACTAGCCTGGCTATGATGACACAACAAGAAGTGCCACCAGCCTTGCTCTGATGGCACAGCAACATGTGTCACCAGCCTGACTATGATGACACAACAACATAGCCTGGCTCTGATGGCACAACAACATGTGCCACCAGTCTGACTATGATGACACAACAACATAGCCTGGCTATGATGGCACAACAACATGTGCCACCAGCCTGGCTATGATGACACAACAACATGCGTCACCAGCCTGGCTATGATGACACAACAACATGTGCCACCAGCCTTGCTCTGATGGCACAACAACATGTGTCACCAGCCTGACTATGATGACACAACAACATAGCCTGGCTCTGATGACACAACATGTGTCACCAGCCTGGCTATGATGGCACAACAACATGTGTCACCAGCCTGGCTATGATGGCACAACCAACATGCGTCACCAGCCTGGCTATGATGTCACAACAACATGTTTCAACAGTTTAGCTTCTTTCAAGCACATCACATAACTTCCTCTTTTATTCCCCGATGATTTGAGTGTTTCCAATAATAAAATTGCTCTTAACGCAAATGTCAACTGTACATCCAGGACAGCGATCATGTTGTTCTAACGTGGGTGGGAGAGATATTCGACATTCTATTTGTTAAGTTAATTTTCAAACTCAAGATGAGAGTAATTCTTGATAATAAAGAATTTTTTTTTTTTTTAAAATATTTTTTTTCATTACTTTTCCTGGAAGTTGCGATGTTTCAGCTTTCTATAATCTTAGAAACTTGTTTAAAAATGGCTATAACGTCAAATGCAAGAAAACGAAGAAAAAATAATGCTTTTACAAAATATTTAAAAAATATAAGAAGTCTCAGCGGGTTTTATTTCTTTAACTTTCATCAACTAACAAGACCTGATTATCACTTGGTCAAGGTTGCAGCATGTCTATAGGCCCCGTGGCTCAAAAGCCCAGGACAGGTCTTTTAAAAAAACAACCAAAAAAAAACGTAATGGTGTTCACAGTATTTCATGAAAAATCTTGGAAAGATATGTGCCGTTCAGCTAGCTGTGCCAGGGCCCCTACGCTAGCTGTGCCAGGGCCCCTACGTTAGCTGCTCCCAGGCATCTAAGCTAGCTTGCCAGGGCCCCTACGCTAGCTGTTCCGGGCCCCTACGCTAGCTGTTCCGGGCCCCTACGCTAGCTGTTCCGGGCCCCTATGTTAGCTGTTCCCAGGCACCTAAGCTAGGTGTGCCAGGGCCCCTATGCTAGCTGTGCCATGGGCCATTTGCTAGCTCTGACAGGGCCCCTAAGCTAGCTGTACCAGGTCCCCTATGTTAGCTGTGACAGGGCTCCTATGCTAGCACTGCCAGGTCCTATTTGCTAGCTGCTTCAGAGCCCCTATGCTATCTATGCCAGGGCCCCTATGCTAGCTGTGCTAGCCCCCCCCCCCCCCCCCCCCCCCCCCCCCCAAGATGTTCCAATCTATCCCTTGGTAACATACACGAAACAAAACAACACACAAAAACTGCGATACAGGCTATGACGTGCCACACGCTTTGTTAAGTCATTTATTGTAATAAAATATTTAGAGTCTTACACATTTCTAAAACATCAATATAGAATGGGATATATTTCCATGCACAGCTCTTAGAGTATTGATTTAAATTTCACTACACGACTATATACAAAACTTTTGATGGAAACAATTCATTTAGTTTGCGTCCAAGTTCGCCGAAAAGGCACAATAATTACCAATTTTAAGACTAGATTCTTTGTAGTGAGTTCTTGCAAAATAGTGGTGTCATCATTGATGACGTGACACTGAGTCCCATTCAGCAGGCTGATGTGGTTCTCCAAATATGAAGACAACTGAATGAAGATCATGGTAGATCAGAGGCAGCATGAACAATGGACCTGATTGGTCAAATCATTCCTCGGTATTGAACAATGAATGTGGTTGGTCAAATCTTGCCTCGGTATTGAACAATGGACGTGGTTGGTCAAATCTTGCCTCAGTTTTGAACAATGGACGTGGTTGGTCAAATCTTGCCTCGGTATTGAAAAATGGACGTGGTTGGTCAAATTTTGCCTCGGTATTGAACAATGGACGTGGTTGGTCAAATCTTTCCTCGGTATTGAACAATGGACGTGGTTGGTCAAATCTTGCCTCGGTATTGAATAATGGACGTGGTTGGTCAAATCTTGCCTCTGTTTTGAACAATGGACATGGTTGATCAAATCTTGCCTTGGTATTGAACAATGGACGTGGTTGGTCAAATCTTGCCTCGGTATTGAACAATTGACGTGATTGGTCAAATCTTACCTCGGTATTGAACAATGGACGTGGTTGGTCAAATCTTGCCTCGGTATTGAACAATTGACGTGATTGGTCAAATCTTTCCTCGGTATTGAACAATGGACGTGATTTGTTAAATATTGCCTCTGTATTGAACTATGGACGTGATTGCTCAGATCTTGCCTGTATGTTGATTTTTTTAATCAGAATTTTTAAAAAAAATAATAATAATAATTGTGCAATTTAATTTTGCATTCCTGTTCGTAACGCAATCGTCGGGAGGTGTTTTGTTCCTCCCACTGACGTACTCTCAGTGGATCAAGGAGCAGAACAGATGTTGTTTGGAGTCAGAGAAGACGATAACGGTTACCGGAAATCTGATCGAAAGAAATTTTGTCGACGCTAACTTGATCGACGAAAATTAGATGGAACTTGTATTTGGTCGAATCTTCTTTTCTTTTTTTTTTTTCCAGTTCCCACGTTAAAATTGTTCCTTCAAATTTCTTTTTTAACGCACTATACTATATCGTTAAACAAAATAATGAGTTCAAAAAGAAATTTGAAGCAAAATTTTAACGTAAAAACTGAAAAAAATATTCGACCAAATTTCCGTTCGATCAAATAACCGTCGATCGATTTACTGTCGACGAAATTTCTTTCGATCAAATCTCCGGATACGGGCAATAATACTCACGAAATACATTTTTTTTTTTTTTTAATTTTGTAAATCACGTACTGGTTTTTTTACGGTTACCTCTTAAGAAACAAAAATTTGCTTCATAGCTGACCAGCTGTGATTCGTTAGGGCTTAAAGGCTTAGCTTTTGCCAACAGTATCCTAGGCTTTAAACATTATTCTAATGCTGTTGGCCTAGTTTTTTGGTTTATTTGACGAATAAACGTTTATATCTTTTTTTTTTTTTTTTTTAATTTTTTTGAAATTCCCTCCTTTTTTTTTTTTTTATTTTTCGAATTTTTCTTTTTTTTTTATTTT
>CAXITT010000492.1:283172-295156 GCA_964033795.1 Lymnaea stagnalis
TAGCAGAAATGTAGCAGAAATGTAGCAGAAATGTAGCAGAAATGTAGCAGAAATGTAGCAGAAATGTAGCAGAAATGTAGCAGAAATGTAGCAGAAATGTAGCAGAAAGGGAACGTCATGGTGTCACTATAAGGTGTGGTATCTTTTTTTCTTTTTTTTATTTTTCCTCACCTACTTAAATACAGTCAACGTTAAATCATTGGGCGGCGAAATACAACTATTTCGAAAGCCATCTTACAAATCATCGAAAGGTATTATTTTCATATTTTTTTCGAATGTCAGGCTACACTAAATCATTGTTTTTGGAACACTTTCTTACGGAAAATATTTTTTGAGGAAAAAAAAACAGAAGGAAAAAAAAATAATAATAACATAACATTCTACTGAAAGTCTTTCGCCACGCCCGCCCTCCCGCGCCTCCCCCCCCCCTCTCCGAGGATTGCAAATTACGGTAATCGAATTCTTCCAGTTTTATCCCATTCCAGGAATGATTATTTAGTTTAAGCAAACCGGAAGTAGCGAGGTAAGCCTTTCAAACCTATAAGGGATCGATCTTCCTTTTTTTTTAAACATGGTTTTATTTTATTTAGTTTCATGTATGTCTGGGTCAAAAATTGTAATCGATTTTAACCCACATATGCCCGAAACGATACTCCCGATAAATATGCGCATTTTTAAAAATTAATATCCAAAAATAGCAAACTACAAATACTCTAAAAATACTGTACCATTCCCGTGTGGTTGGGACTCGTTAACCTTGGATGGCAACTCATCTCAAGAGATTGGAATAGCTCACACTTCAAATGCGGAGATGGAGTCCCGTAGGCGGTATGACGTTAACGTCCAGCAACTCCTGCGACACCGTCGGTGCCAAGATGTATCATTCCGCACATGATGTTCCCTCGGGTTATCCAGATGCTCGAAAAAGGGTGATTTGCTGTCCAGGGAACTAGATGATCCTCATTTTTTTTTTTTTTTTTAAAGTCCCAGGCCGTGTGATTTCATCCTGCGATGTCTACACCATCCTCCCATTGATTCCCTCGGGTTATCCAGATGCTCGAAAAAGGGTGATTTGCTGTCCAGGGAACTAGATGATCCTCATTTTTTTTTTTTTTTAAAGTCCCAGGCCGTGTGATTTCATCCTGCGATGTCTACACCATCCTCACATTGTGACGGGCGGATGCCATAAAACAATTTAAATAGTGTACCACCGGGGTTCCCAACCCATGGTTTGTGATCCCAGATAGGATCGAGAAGGGTTGTCTTTAGGGTCTCCGCCTTAAAAAAAAAAACCAGTGCAATAAAACTTTTTTTTTTTAAAATTAATTTGTCATCTGTATCGGTATCTTAATAAATGTTGAATAATTTCCTGCAACTCCAGGTTGAACCACAGATCTTCAAGGAGTTTTCTCTCTTTCATGGTTCCCTTTGCTTCTGGAAAATGTGGTCGCTGTGAATTTGCCTGTATAAAAGGTGGTCCCTGGGAATTATCCTCTTCGATGTTGCTTTGTCTCTATAAAATGGGGTCGATGTTGCTTTGTCTCTATAAAATGGGGTCGATGTTGCTTTGTCTCTATAAAATGGGGTCGATGTTGCTTTGTCTCTATAAAATGGGGTCGATGTTGCTTTGTCTCTATAAAATGGGGTCGTGAATGAAAAAATGTTGGGAACCTGTGCTGTAACATTACAAAAATCTAACCTCCATTGTCCAATAAACCTTTCAGCATCATTCGCACAGTCGTTAAGACACCAGGCGGATAAGACACTGACAGCCCAGAGTTTTAGTTCTTCCCTATCTGTGTTGTTTTTTTCCTCATGCAATAGTAATAACTCGATGGCTGCTATGCATCTCCTCTGACGTCAGGATGGTGTACAACACGCACACTACATCAATAGCAGCCTTCTATTTCCTACAACTGAATAGAGCTCCTTTTAAAATCAATTTTTAAATTTTCCATACCGTCTCTTGGTATGGTCCACGTGTTCGATTAAAGGGAGGCAATCGACTCCTCGCACACCTTCCTCTCCCCCGCCCTAAACCTTACCTTAAAGGGCGATCTGCTGACATTGCCCATTAGAGCGCATTGCCTCACCAGGGAGGACTTCAACAAAAACAGCAATTGTAACACAGCGCCACGTGATATTGAAATTCTCGGTGTTTACGTCCTAGTGACAAACGGGGGGGGGGAGGGGGGGAGGCGTATGCAAAGTGGGATCGTTTGAAGGAGAGGTCGACGCCGCCGTGACCTCTTTCAGTGCCATCCATGCGAGTCCTGGCACAGCCTACTGGCCGTGCTTTGTGACGCCGCCTGGTCGTCTCCGGTCGCGGAAAGCCACCGGGGGCAGAAGAGCTTCTTAACCTTCTCTATACTCCGCAACCCCTACGAAGAGGATGTGCGATTTAATGGCAAAAATCTATTAATAGAACATCCGGGTATTCCATTAGGTCATCTCGCTACAGCTGTTCGGTACTACGTGGCGCATCATGGCTGGTATTAACCTAGTGTTATGTAGTACACTCTTCCCAGTGCTTGAACTTTGTTTGACCCCCACATTAGATTCCTAGCAGACGATAGCGTTTGTTGTGTTCGTGGTTAATCTCTTTGATGTATCGTGTTTACTACCGACTTCCAATTAAACATGGTTAGTATGTCTCCTAGTATCTTGTCGAACATTCGCGATTTGTTCTAGAAACGTAAACAACGTCTGGGTAGTTTCTGGAAGGCAGTGCTTACGCTGTATATATAAAGGATTGACAGGGACAGAGGTACACGGAGATTGATAGAGAGATTCAGAGTTTGATATATATTTTTAACTTCATGCGACCTGGATTATCCTTGTGTACTCATGTGTTTATTCGCATTCATCGTTCCTCCTTATTAATTGGCACATAGTACTAATTGTATACCGGTACCAGATTTTCTCTTACTTTGTACTCTGTAAGTTGATGATTTGTAATCATATTTCGTTTGTTTTATAATTGCATTATTATTAAATTAAATTTTATTAATGATTGGTACTGTTTTCGGTCTCGTCTTTTGGTATTGTATTTCTCTATGGCGTCGTCCTTTGCTGTGCACTGTTTGAACGAGCCATAACTTTAAACAAGAGATTCATTTCTCACACTATAAGCCAGTGCGTAACACCTAAACTCTAGACGAAAGCTTGTTTACAGCTTTATTTTACGAATGATGTCACAACCAAATTGTTACTTATCTACAAATATATAGTATGAGAACTTGAAATAAGAACACCCCGAGAGACATTACATACAGGAAGATGTTCATGTTAAGTTATATTACAAATGTTTATAAACGTATGCGTCATGACTTAAAAGCTTATGTATCCTCTGTTCTTAAAATCCTCTGTTCTTATAATACTCTGTTGTTATAATCCTCTGTTCTTATAATCCTCTGTTCTTATAATCCTCTGTTCTTATAATCCTCTGTTCTTATAATACTCTGTTCTTATAATCCTCTGTTCTTATAATCCTCTGTTCTTATAATCCTCTGTTCTTATAATCCTCTGTTCTTATAATCCTCTGTTCTTATAATCCTCTGTTCTTATAATCCGGTATCCTCGCAACACCCCCCCCACCATCTCCCCCGAAATGCTTTCTCAAGGACCCCCCCCTCCCCGCAGGCGGTGCGAGAAAGACCCCCCCCCCCCAAGCCCCCGTTGGAAAAACCTGCTATAGAATTTTAAAATTCAATCGATGCCTCTACCGTGATAAAATTGGGTCATTCCATCGATCTGAGGTCACAGACAGTTCAGCAGCGTCCACGTGAGCTTCTCGCCTCCTCCTCCCCTCCTCCTCCACCCACTCATTCCGTTTAGCCCAGGGGTTTCTCAACCTGGTTTGCTTGCACTGATCAACGGGCCATGATTAGTGGGGTGGGGGGGGGNCTACAGAGGCAGCCAAACTACAGAGGCAGCCAAACTACAGAGGCAGTCAAACTACAGGGGCAGACAAACTACAGGGGCAGTCAAACTACAGGGGCTGCCAAACTACAGAGGCAGACAAACTACAGAGGCAGCCAAACTACAGAGGCAGCCAAACTACAGAGGCAGCCAAACTACAGAGGCAGTCAAACTACAGGGGCAGACAAACTACAGGGGCAGTCAAACTACAGGGGCTGCCAAACTACAGAGGCAGACAAACTACAGAGGCAGCCAAACTACAGAGGCAGCCAAACTACAGAGGCAGCCAAACTACAGAGGCAGTCAAACTACAGGGGCAGACAAACTACAGGGGCAGTCAAACTACAGGGGCTGCCAAACTACAGAGGCAGACAAACTACAGAGGCAGCCAAACTACAGAGGCAGCCAAACTACAGAGGCAGCCAAACTACAGAGGCAGTCAAACTACAGGGGCAGACAAACTACAGGGGCAGTCAAACTACAGGGGCTGCCAAACTACAGAGGCAGACAAACTACAGAGGCAGCCAAACTACAGAGGCAGCCAAACTACAGAGGCAGCCAAACTACAGAGGCAGACAAACTTAGCGTTGTCTTTGTTTGAGTTTTCCTGTGCATTGTTTACATTTATTAATGCCATCACATTTCCGTCTACTTCGATCACTAAAAGAATCTTCGGTAAATAAAATTTTGTTAAGTGGACTGATTGGATGAAGTAGAACAAACTGTCTTATTATTGTCAGTGTCTTACAATTGTCAGTGAGGGGGGCTATATTTGAGGGGCCCGCGATCAATTTGCTGATCATTCTGGCTCCTGGTTTAAATTCAGAGTTTGCCCTCTCTTAGATGGGTTGCCGTCCAAGGCTAACGAGTCCCATCCACCCGGGAATGTCAGTGTCCTACAATTGTCAGTCGGGGGGGGGGTGGGGGCGGACGACACATATCATCGGGTTACGGGTGAGGCTTGGGTGCAGAGTTATAGGTCATCAGTGGTCCTCAACAAGGAAAAAAATGATAACATATATACGCAAGAGCAGTTTTTGTATACATGTATGAGGGGTTTAAAAGATAAATGTTAGAACATGACAATTTTTTTTTTAGACAAGGGCGTTGATAGAGTTTATGACGCCCAGGGGCGGTTCTCGGGGCTCTCTTACAGAAATAAATAAAAACATAGAAAACACCTATAAACACCATATTTATTAACTACCCCCACCCCCGAATAATATCTTTAAAAAAGGTGCAACCCGTGGCAGGCCACCCACCATACTCCCCCCTCTACCTACACCAGTGGGTGGGGTGAAGGAGGTTAGGGACACTACTGAGGGCCACCCACCATACTCCCCCTCTACCTACACCAGTGGGTGGGGTGAAGGAGGTTAGGGACACTACCGAGGGCCACCCACCATACTCCCCCCTCTACCCACACCAGTGGGTGGGGTGAAGGAGGTTAGGGACACTACCGAGGGCCACCCACCATACTCCCCCCTCTACCTACACCAGTGGGTGGGGTGAAGGAGGTTAGGGACACTACCGAGGGCCACCCACCATACTCCCCCCCCTCCCTACACCAGTGGGTGGGGTGAAGGAGGTTAGGGACACTACCGAGGGCCACCCACCATACTCCCCCCTCTACCTACACCAGTGGGTGGGGTGAAGGTGGTTAGGGACACTACGGAGGGCCACCCCATACTCTCCCCATACCTACACCAGTGGGTGGGGGTGAAGGAGGTTAGGGCACTACCGTGGGCCACCCCACACCCCCTCTACCTACACCAGTGGGTGGGGTGAAGGTAGTTAGGGAGACTGCCGAGGGCCAACCCTTACTCCCCCTCTACCTACGCCAGTGGGTGGGGTGAAGGAAGTTTGGGACACTACCGAGGGCCACCCCATACCCCCCTCTACCTACACAAGTGGGTGGGGGGTGGAAGTAGTTAGGGACACTACCAATGACATGACGAGAAGTCGAACACCCACTGGACAAGAGAATTAAACTTTTGGCAACTGTCGAACTAACCAACCAAATCGACCTTGACCTAGCGGAGGGGAAAAAAATAATTCTTGAAGTCCGTCACGAACACCCCCCCCCCCCCCCAATAAAAAAATGACAGGCGTCTTGGGGAATTTTCTAGTGCAGCTAAATCATATGAAGACAGTGGTCGGCAAATCACCGTCTTTTATTTATTTTATTTTTTTTTTACAAAAGATCATCTTATCCCATCGGTTACCGGGAATTCGATCGAAAGAAATTTGGTCGACGGTAAATTGATCGACGGTAATTTAGTCGAACGGAAATTGGGTAGAATCTTTTTTTCAATTCACACGTTAAAATTTTATACAAAATTTCTTTTTGAAAGCACTATGCTTTATTGTAAAACAAAATAATGCGTTCAAACAGAAATTTGAAGCAAAATTTTAACGTAACACCTGGAAAAAAAAGACTCGACCAAATTTCCGTTCAACAAAATTACAGTCGCTCAATTTACCGTCGACCAAATTTCTTTCGATTAATTTCGGGATACGTATCCCATCATGCTCCGTACTTACCCACCACGCCTCCTCCTCTCCGAATCTGGACTCACCCCCCCCCCCCCCCCCCTCCCCCCGGGATACCTATCCCATCATGCTCCGTACTTACCCCCCCCGCCTCCTCCCCCCCGAATCTGGACTCCCCCCCCCCCCCCACCATTCCCCCAGTTCTGCTCCATATTTCTGACAGCGCATGTCTAGTTGTTGTTGTTGTTCTCTGCTGCCGCAATGTTGATCAAGGTTAACTTACATGGAATCTGTAGGTTTACATGTGGGCACTGAATCAGCAACGTGGCCCCGCAAGATAAAGCTTGTTTTTTTTTGTTTTTTTTTAAATTTTTATTCAGAGGTACTGAATCGAAACGTTCTAAATCAAGGGTTCCCAACCGTTGGGTGGGAGGTAGCATTAAAAAAAAAAGGGGGGGGGCTGGTTGCGAGGAAAATGGATTTTAAGAACAGTTGAGGCATCAGCTTTTAAGTTAAAGTTTAACGTTAAACTATTTCTTAACGTTTCCTTCATTAAGGTTCTTTTTTTAAATAGTGTAACAAGCTACAGTCTGGCAAACAATGGCGGCCTCAATGTGTGAACTTACCAGCTACTAAACTCACTTGACAAAAAATTACTTTCGAGTAAGGCACGTTATACTATTCCAAATTAGTGGAAAAGGGATGCGAAGTGGAGAAGGAATGGGGAGTGGAGAAGGGATGCGGAGTGGAGAAGGGATGGGGAGTGGAAAAGGGAGGGGGGTGGAGAAGGGGTGGGGGGGGGAGAAGGGATGGGGAGGGGGAAAGGGGTGGGGAGGGGGAAAAGGGATGGGGAGTGGAGAAGGGATGAGGGATGGGGAGTGGAAAAGGGATGGGGAGTGGAAAAAGGGATGCGGAGTGGAGAAGGGATGGGGAGTGGAGAAGGGATGGGGAGTGGAGAAAGGATGGTGAGTGGAGAAGGAATGGGGAGTGGAGAAGGGATGCGGAGTGGAGAAGGGATGCGGAGTGGAGAAGGGATGAGGAGTGGAGAAGGGATGTGGAGTGGAGAAGGGATTTGGAGTGGAGAAGGGATTTGGAGTGGAGAAGGGATTTGGAGTGGAGAAGGGATTTGGAGTGCAGAAGGGATTTGGAGTGGAGAAGGGATGGGGAGTGGTGAAGGGATGGGGAGTTTTGAAGGGATTGGGAGTTTTGAAGGGATGGGGAGTGGAGAAGGGATGGGGAGTGGAGAAGGGATGCGGAGTGGTGAAGGGATGCGGAGTGGAGAAGGGATGAGGAGTGGAGAAGGGATGAGGAGTGGAGAAGGGATTTGGAGGGGTGAAGGGATTTGGAGGGGAGAAGGGTTGAGGAGTGGAGAAGGGTTGAGGAGTGGAGAAGGGATTTGGAGTGGTGAAGGGATTTGGAGGGGAGAAGGGATGTGGAGTGGAGAAGGGATTCGGAGTGGAGAAGGGATTTGGTATGGAGAAGGGATTTGGTGGTTGTAGAAGGGATTTGGAGTGGAGAAGGGATTTGGAGTGGAGAAGGGATGTGGAGTGAAGAAGGAATGTGGAGTTTAGAAGGTGTTGGAAAAAAATGTTTTAAGTCACGTCCATTGTTATGGTGGTCAAGGACGCTTGACTCAGAACCGTTGAATATTATGAATTATAGATCTTACATAATAATGGTTCTATGAAGCCTGGCGGAGAACCCAGTTGAGTAGGAGAAGGCATTCTCTGGTTATGGTACGCCCCGGGTGGCACTTTTTTCCTTATGTAGAGGGGCGGCTTTTCGGAAAACTAGTTGTTTGCGTGGGAGGAGGTAGAAAAAAGCTTAACCCACCTCATGTGACACTAACCCTAGCTTTGCGACTGCGAGAACCCTCAACTGTAACATGTCCTTGCCCTCCAAATAGCTTACCTACGAGGTTGAAGCACCCAAACTGCCACTCAAGACTGATCTACTTTTGAAGGCTGTAACATGTTTCATTGCCAGGTTATTGGAAAATTCCCTTTGAGGCAAAGCAACCTTAGCGCATATATATCTTAGCTACGATCAATATACTTTACCTGAGAGGGATTCTTTTGTACTTGAGACGGATTCTGTTGTAACAGAGAGGTTATTTTGTACCTGAGAGAGGTTCTGTTGGCCAGAGAGAAGTTCTGGTGACCAGAGAGCGGTTCTTTTGTACTTAAGAGGGGATCTGTTGTACCAGAGTGAGGGCTATGTTGTGTAACTAGATGGGTTATTTTGTACATGAGAGCGGTTCTATTGTAGATGGGAGGGATTATGTTGTACCTGGGAGGGATTATGTTGTACCTGAGATGAGAGGGGTCCTGCTTTACCCGAAAGGGGTTTTGTTGTACCTGAGACGTGCTCTGTTGTACCTGAGACGTGCTCTGGTGTACCTGAGACGTGCTCTGTTGTACCTGAGACGTGCTCTGTTGTACCTGAGACGTGCTCTGTTGTACCTGAGACGTGCTCTGTTGTACCTGAGACGTGCTCTGTTGTACCTGAGACGTGCTCTGTTGTACCTGAGACGTGCTCTGTTGTACCTGAGACGTGCTCTGTTGTACCTGAGACGTGCTCTGTTGTACCTGAGACGTGCTCTGTTGTACCTGAGACGTGCTCTGTTGTACCTGAGACGTGCTCTGTTGTACCTGAGACGTGCTCTGTTGTACCTGAGACGTGCTCTGTTGTACCTGAGACGTGCTCTGTTGTACCTGAGACGTGCTCTGTTGTACCTGAGACGTGCTCTGTTGTACCTGAGACGTGCTCTGTTGTACCTGAGACGTGCTCTGTTGTACCTGAGACGTGCTCTGTTGTACCTGAGACGTGCTCTGTTGTACCTGAGACGTGCTCTGTTGTACCTGAGACGTGCTCTGTTGTACCTGAGACGTGCTCTGTTGTACCTGAGACGTGCTCTGTTGTACCTGAGACGTGCTCTGTTGTACCTGAGACGTGCTCTGTTGTACCTGAGACGTGCTCTGTTGTACCTGAGACGTGCTCTGTTGTACCTGAGACGTGCTCTGTTGTACCTGAGACGTGCTCTGTTGTACCTGAGACGTGCTCTGTTGTACCTGAGACGTGCTCTGTTGTACCTGAGACGTGCTCTGTTGTACCTGAGACGTGCTCTGTTGTACCTGAGACGTGCTCTGTTGTACCTGAGACGTGCTCTGTTGTATCTCGCAGGAACGTATTGCAAACATTTGCATGGTTCCAAAAATTAGCACCCGTTGGTTCGCTCGCTAAGCACCCGTTGGTAGCTCGCTAAGCACCCGTTGGTTCGCTTACCAAGCACCCGTTGGTCGCTCGCTAAGCACCCGTTGGTCGCTCGCTAAGCACCCGTTGGTCGCTCGCTAAGCACCCGTTGGTCGCTCGCTAAGCACCCGTTGGTCGCTCGCTAAGCACCCGTTGGTTCGCTTACCAAGCACCCGTTGGTCGCTCGCTAAGCACCCGTTGGTTCACTCGCGAAGCACTCGTTGGTTCGCTTACCAAGCATCCGTCAATCGGAAACTTTTTTTCCCTTCATTTTTTTAATAAATTTACTAAGACTTTTTCCATTTTATTCGCATCAGTTTAGAATCTAATGAACATTGGCCATGTGAATATCAAACTGTCGACAACTAGTGCACTTCAATAATTACTTTCACTATGTAGTTCAACTTTAGTGAGTCATCATGCAGTGTAGGGGGAAAAAATCATAATTTTAAAACAAATGAAAAATAAAATAATTCAATTCTATTGACATTTACAGCTGTGACATCAATAGAGTCTTCTGTGGGCCCCGTGCTTCGAATCATTCATGAAGTAAAAATAACCCCGTCTGGAACAAGCAGCTGATGTATTGATTGATATACCACAGTGGCTGGTTGGCGACATCAGAATCTGTTGACAAGTCTTTATATAGCTATACTGTAGGAATTCGGTTTCTTTCTTCCAAACCACAACCTTTGATTCGGGACGGGTAACTAAGTATCTAGATGAGTTTTGCTGCTGGGTCATGTACACAGTACACTAGACACGAAATGCTCTGAGTTTAAAACTGATCCCACGGGGGTCCTTGCCATCATCTAAAGAATCATTTAACCCAAGTGAAACGCTTTAAAAAAAAATCAATTTTAAAAAAAAAAAAAAATTGAAATGTTAGTGTGCTGTGAATTTGTAAAAAGATTTTTACTGTAACGCATCCAGGAAAAATGGGGTTTTTGCTTTTGCTATCGGTGGTGTTAGAGGTTAAGAGAAGTCCTTATCGCAAGCGACTTTTTAGGACCTTTGACTAATTTTTTTTTAAACCTAAGAGAAGTCCTTATTGCAAGCAACTTTTTAGGACCTTTGACTCATTTTTTTAAAAAACTAAGAGAAGTCCTTATCACAAACGACTTTTTTAGGATCTTTAACTAATTTTTTTTTTTTTAACCTAAGAGTAGTCCTTACCGCAAGCGATCATTTTTTAAATTTATTTTTTAATGTTTTTGGTTGGCTGACCAGTTGGCGACCGAACGCGGAATTTTAACTCGTAATCACTCGGCAACAATCCTAATCCATAACGTGGGTAGCGCTAGTAGCACTGTCCTATGCTCAATCTATTCTTTAATATCAACCAAAATGACTGTATTAAAAGACAGAACTAGAAGACATTGGGCACAACTTTTGACTGAGCATTTTTGCTACACAAAGCGCCGCTCGTATGTGGTGCTAATGACCAGATCATCCCCTTGGGGGCTGCATGGCAATCGGGGGCACTGCATGGCATAGGGGGCCCTGCATGGCATAGGGGGCCCTGCATGGCATAGGGAGCACTGCATGGCATAAGGGGCCCTGCATGGCATAAGGGGCCCTGCATGGCATAGGGAGCACTGCATGGCATAGGGAGCACTGCATGGCATAGGGGGCACTGCATGGCAATCGGGGGCACTGCATGGCATAAGGGGCCCTGCATGGCATAGGGAGCACTGCATGGCATAGGGAGCACTGCATGGCATAGGGGGCACTGCATGGCAATCGGGGGCACTGCATGGCATAAGGGGCCCTGCATGGCATAGGGAGCACTGCATGGCATAGGGAGCACTGCATGGCATAGGGGGCACTGCATGGCAATCGGGGGCACTGCATGGCATAAGGGGCCCTGCATGGCATAGGGAGCACTGCATGGCATAGGGAGCACTGCATGGCATAGGGGGCACTGCATGGCAATCGGGGGCACTGCATGGCATAAGGGGCCCTGCATGGCATAGGGAGCACTGCATGGCATAGGGAGCACTGCATGGCATAGGGGGCACTGCATGGCAATCGGGGGCACTGCATGGCATAAGGGGCCCTGCATGGCATAGGGAGCACTGCATGGCATAGGGAGCACTGCATGGCATAGGGGGCACTGCATGGCAATCGGGGGCACTGCATGGCATAAGGGGCCCTGCATGGCATAGGGAGCACTGCATGGCATAGGGAGCACTGCATGGCATAGGGGGCACTGCATGGCAATCGGGGGCACTGCATGGCATAAGGGGCCCTGCATGGCATAGGGAGCACTGCATGGCATAGGGAGCACTGCATGGCATAGGGGGCACTGCATGGCA
>CAXITT010000492.1:303390-331418 GCA_964033795.1 Lymnaea stagnalis
TACAGTTAACAACACGGTGCCCGACTGTTCAATACAGTTAACAACACGGTGCCCGACTGTTTAATACAGTAGACAACAAGGTGCCCAAATGTTTAATCCAATAAATAGCACGGTGCCCGACTGCTTAATGAAATACACAAGATGTGTCCGGGCTGGGTATACTGTGGTACCAGTAAAATGCGAAGCATGAAGTAGCACCTGGCAAATGAGCTAAACCACGACCGGCTTGGATAGTTTCCCTATTTAAAATCTCAAAACGCACTAATTGAATGTGTATATAACGCAAAAAGTCAACAAGTATATAATGCAAAAAGTAATAAAACAGTCAGCTCAATCACACCAAGGGTGCCCAAATACATTAGAAAAGCTCGTTTGAAAGGGCGGTATACAATGGATATTATAAACGAGGGGCGCCCACCGTTTCATGCCCATCAAGATGGTATCCAAAAAAACCAGTCTCAGACCTGTTTGCCCTAAAACTCTTTAAATCGTACAATATCATCACAAAATCATTCCATACATTGTCTTAACAGTAAAAAATAAACATACAGTATAAACAAAGTATACACCTCAAAATCGTACATTGTACGCCAAAATCGTAAGAGTAAACAGGTCTGTGTTAACACCTTTAGTGTATCTCAGTTAAACGCCACATTTTCAAGGATAAAACAAAAATAAATCAGTAAAAATGTTTAAAAGCTCACAGTCACACTGAGACACTGTCACGGTAGGGCTAACGCATTCCACTTTAAAAGAAAACAGCAGATGTAGGTCACGAGAATGGACTACTGGGAAAAAAGTGAGAAATGCACCCAAGATTCCCCATTTCCAAAATAAATTTTAAACTTAACACAAAAAAAAATGTAATAATACATACACAGGAACGCCGTTCCCACGCGTTGCTACGGGACTAGACACCTAACAAAAATTATAAAAATATATATGCATACCAACATATCTGACCTCAACATTAATACTAGTAATAGCTTAAATACACAATCATAATATTTTGAGATGTTATATTGCTCTCAATGTTTAAGCCTCTACAGCCTACACACTAACACTGCCTAGTTCACTCCCTGGGACTCTAAAACGTTATTGATTGACAATACGTTCGTTGATAGTCCATTAAAAATAGAGAATATATATATATATATATATATATATATATATATATATATATATATATATATATGTATGTATGTACAATTTAAGTCTTAGGTAAATATACATTTTAAAAAAAGAAACTAATTCAAGATGGCTAAGCGCCATCTAGCTAAAATTATAGAGGCCTTTCCAAAACTTTCTTACACATTGAAATTTAGTTGTTTTTTATTGAAAACAGAAAATAAAAATTATGACTTGTGTAAGCTTTTGTGGCACGCCTGTAAAGAGACAAGCAATGCCGGACTGTGAGATTGGAGTTTAGGTGGGCGGGAGGACATTTGTGAAATTGGCTGGGCTCGCGTTACTTGTATTAATACGCGTGTCCAAATCGGGTGTGACAAGACTAGAAGTATGTAAATAGATTCCGTGCGCATCTTGTAGCGCAGGATGGCTGAACCGCTGGCAAGTCGAGCTGATGCTCATGGACATGTGTTGCTATTTTGGGTGAGACATTACACAATCTTCAGATTTGTTTTGTTTTTGTTTCAAGGGGAGATCAATACCACTCGAATAAAAATAATATCTCCTGTTCGACAAAGGTTTGGCAGATGAAAATGGATTTAATCTGCGTCATTACAGCCAGATTGAGTAACATTCTCTCCCTTTCTGTTTGCGATGACTAAACAAGGTTATATGCCTTACGTTAAAAAGTAATTGTTTTAGATCCATTTCCCACCCTATTGCCCCCCCCCTTTTTGTATGTACGTATAGTGAGCTCTCACACCCAATAAAGATATATTTTTTTAGTTAACCGACCTTGTTGTTGTCATTTATTGAAATTTACATATTATTCATTTGTTGAAGTTTTAAGGCCTAAAAAAAAAAAGCAAATTTAAATTTAATATTCTTTACGGCAGCATGAAGGCCTCCCCCCCAACCCCCCCCCCACCCTCCCCCCCCCACCCCGAATTAAAATATTTTTTTAATGGAAGCAAAAAGTGTGTGTGGGAGGAGAGGGGGTAAACCTAATCACGTGATCATGTGGGGCNCCCCCCATCTGCGTTTTGGAGTGCAGTTTCATGGTTCAGCCGTACGAAATAATTAGGTCACACGCGCAGTGGAGATAAAGAGGTCACTAGACTCGATATTATTATTATTTTTGTTGGAGTAATCTAGCGAGTCATGGGTGACAACACAGAACAATAATATGACGCTTATAATTACAAAATGTTGTGGAGATAATTTTTTTTTAAAGATTTTTTTTTAAATAGTCTAAGTTATTAGAAATCATGGATTTCACATATTTTTTTCCAAAAAGATGGAAATTGACTTTAATAGATATATTAAGCACTGTCAGAATTCATGGCAGATTTTTTGGTCCATAAGTGCACTTATTTACTGCTATGCCCCCCCTCCCCCGATCATAAGCAACCGTACGCAAGATCCCGAAAATCAACAACCCCTCTCTCCCCTCTCAGTGTCAGTGTTTCTTTCAATATTCTTTTGGGTAGGAGGCATTTTAGATTTTCAGGTAGGCAGTGTCAGTGGGCATACGCGTAGCTAAGGGGGTGGCAGCAGGTGTCTTTTGGGTGCCAGATCACCGGGGGCGCAAAATGAGTTTTTCTAGAATTATATGGATGAAAATAATGGTTTTCATAGTTGATTAGAATTGTCCTCTTGTGCCAAACGCTCTAGCGACGCCTCTGCCAGTGACATAGAAAGGGGGTGGATGGGAGGGTCTCTCCAGGTGTAATTATTTCTTTATATGGAGAGAGGCGCTCTCGGAAAACTTCAGATTACGAACCGTGAAAGGGAGCGCGGAAAGAAAAATTCAACCCCGCACTGTCACATTTGTCGGCTTGTGGAAGGGAGGAGCAGAAATAGAGGGCGCCGAAGACTCTCGGGGAAAAAAGCGGGGGGACAGGGTTCCATAGAAAATGTTTGATCAATTCAAAAATGCACGGATGCATACTTGCATTCGGTGTTTCTTTCAGACAATTTGGTAAGAGCATATGAGACTTTTGGGAGGGGAGCTCAAAAATTTGCCATTAAAAAAAGGGGGACATCTCTAGCTCCAGCCACCCGGCCTATCGGGAACTAAATGAATTCCAGTTGTGTCGACTTTGTCGGTACGTTTATAGCCGTAGCTTATTCCCACCAGTAAATCTTTATAGACTCCAGAAAAGTTTTGATACATTCAAAATGCAAAAATTGATTTTAGCACTTACCGGAGTTAAGTTTTGCATCATGCTACACTTCATCGGAAAGCAACGGGAGATCTTCTCGTTAAAAATGTTGGTGTCACATGACCTCGGAGCCATCATGAGGGCCCTGCGGTATAAATTTCCCTATATCGGGTTGACTGAAATGTTTATTAGGAATTTCAAACCATTATAACTTTCTTAAGGTAAATTACAATTTGTCTTTTCGATATAGTTTAACACTTTAAAAAAATAAAAACTATATTAAAAAAAAATTTAATTTTTTGTTTTAAATATCAAATTTAGACTATAAATTTGTTTTTTTTTTTAATTATCATCGAAGAAAAAAAAAGTAATTGGCACGATAATCGAAATTCTAGTTCACAAAACTTTTTTGTTTGTTTTAAAATTTAAAAAAAAAAACTGAATTCATCTTTTTTTTTAATGCCTGCGAATATGTGGGGAAGATTATTAAATGGGAATTTTTTTTAATGTGTTATTCGTGATACTGAGTTGCAAAAGTAGGACATTCAAAGAAAACTCAGAAAAATAATAATAATAGAAATGTGCACTAGTTTAATGCGCCCGTTAAATTCTTATTATTTTTTTACTTTAAAAAGGTTTTAATTTATTAAAATTTACATTTCAACCGGCTCAACAGACGTGGAATCAGATACATTTAAAAATTATGATAATAACTAGATTGTATCTAGCTTCAATAGACATGGACTCGATTGCATTTAAAATTATGCTCATAACTGTATTTTTTAAAGCATGATTTCATCCTACAATTTATAATTACTACTTTTAAAGGTCATGCTATTATGATGAATTATAATTTGAAAGCAGATTGCACATGTTTGATACTTAGTATGAACGACATTGAAAACACAGACTTTCGAGGTCAAGATAGTCTGGTTAAGTTCCGTGACGTTAAAGACTTAAAATGCATGAAGTTACAAAACAAATACGAACAATGATAAAAATACCGCTATATTCAAACAACGAATCGTGTAATGCTCTAACAAAGGTTAGCCTTAAATATATAAGGATCATCAACTATGTGGAGCGTAGCGATATGTCCTAGGGGGTTAATTGACGAGCTCCGGGGGGTGGGGGAGGGTGGATGCAGTCGGAGAGATGCCTGAAAGAAACAGTGTTTAGTGCGCTCGTACTAAACGGCTGACCCTTAAGGGGTCGGTTAAGGGGTTGGTCGAATTATTCTCTATTGTATTATCAATAGTAGGGTCAACAATGTTGTACCAGAATTTCGGTAAAGAAAAAAAAAAAGGGGGGGGGGGGCCGTGGGCGGTGAGGGGTCCAGTGGACAGGGAAGGGGTGCAGTGGATGGAAGGTGGTGAATTTGTCGGAGGGGGAGCTAATCAAGTGAATGTGGAGGGGCGCAGTGAAAACGGAGGGTGGCTGCGGTGGACGTGGAGAGGAGATAAGTGCAGACGCCTGGGGTTCGTGTGATCCATTGTTGGTTGTCCGAGTCCTAACTGTCAACGCTTATGGGTGAAAGTGTGTTTAACTCTCCTGCGTATTTAAGTTTCTCGGAGATTCAGTCTTAGGGTTAAAGTTCTACATCCCGCCTCCACACTTCGACCTCGTTTCCTTGTGTTAAAAAGCAACTCTTACCTAATCCAACTCAAGATTTACTTTATGCATTTCGATAAAGTAAACTCACATATTACTTTGAGGAGGTAGCCTCTACCTAGTAATTTTATTTTTAAATATTGGACTTCTTGTTTTTGTTTTTTTTAAACCCACATATATTTGTGAATATTTTTCATAATTAATATACTTTGATGTGGCGTGAAAGAGCTGTGAATAACATCAGCGGTCATCTCGGGTTACCCATCTTACATTACGCTTCCCTTAATGTAAACAGCGCCTGACTACACTCTAGTTCCCTATTTCCCAACGGGGGGGGGGGGGGCACGCCCCCCGGGGTGGGGGGGGGGCAATTGTTTGTTAAGGCAGGCATTTCGAAAATATGAGCTGTCCTCAATTTGAAAACCAACCGTCTATTTTGATTTAACTTGTATTTTAAAAGAACTCTAGTTCACTATTTCCCAACGGGGGGGGGGGGGCACGCCCCACAGGGTGGGTGGGGGGCAATTGATTGTTAAGGCAGGCATTTCGAAAATATGAGCTGTCCTCAATTTGAAAACCAACCGTCTACTATGATTTAACTTGTATTTTAAAAGGAGAATCGTCAAAGTCTCAATTTAAAATAAGCATCCATTAAAAGTTTTGTCAAAATCATTTACGTTTCTTCAGTGAACAACCCTTTTTTTTTTAATTTTAAAAATTATGTATATGATACACGGGGGCATCAGAATTTTAGAAAGGCTTAGATGGGGCATGGCACAAAAACGGTTTCGGAACCACTGCTCTAGTTAGTGGTACATAATGACAAACTGCAAACGCTCAAGAATATGCACACGTTGTGTTGCTGCAGTTTTTTTTTTTAAATATATATATATATATATATATATATATATATATATATATATATATTTATGTCTCTCTACCCTTTGTACACGCAAGAATGTAAGAATATGTACACGTTGTGTTGCTGCTGTTTTTTTTTTTAAATATATATATATATATATATATATATATATATATATATATATATATTTATGTCTCTCTACCCTTTGTACACGCAAGAATGTAAATGATCGATTTTGTTGTTTGTGCATCTGTCTCTCGTTCACAACATGTAGGCTAATAGGGTATTGGGTGAAAGTCGTTAGAAGTGGCGCCGGGGGCGTAATAGTTTTTAATGTGGGTCAAAGTTAGGTGGGTCAAAGATAGGTGGGTTAAAGGTAGTTAGGGCGAAGTTGTGAGGGTCAAAGATGGAAATTGAAGAAAGGTGGGTCAAATATTGGTGGTCCAAAGAAAGGTGGGTCGAATATTGGTGATCCAAAGAAAGGTGGGTCAAATATTTGTGGTCCAAAGAAAGCTGGGTCAAATATTGGTGGTCCAAAGAAAGGTGGGTCAAAAATTGGTGGTCCAAAGAAAGGTGGGTCAAATATTGGTGGTCCAAAGAAAGGTGGGTCAAATATTGGTGGTCCAAAGAAAGGTGGGTCAAATATTGTTGGGTAAATGATACTTTGGGTAAAAGATAGGTAGGTAGGTCTATCGGTACGTGGGAACGTCTTCTTTTAAAGAATATTAAGACGACCCTTTATGGATTGGACAGCCTGTGTGCTATTGGTTGTCTGATATCGCGCTGATTCTCAAATCGTTCTGCGCATATCCCTATTAGTAAGTTACGTTGTGTCCTGGTAGTACACCGAGACTTAATAAATGAATATGTACCGTGCCATTCTGAAATACGAATATTGTCTACGGTGCTATGTTAAATTGTAGTCATTTCTTTTTCAAGTGGACAAATATTATTTTTTTAAAATTGAGATCCCTTCTTTAATTGTGATTTTTTTTTTTTTTTAACAGCCGGAAGAGTCTGGGACAAGCCTAGTAATATGATGCATTAGTTGATAAGTGTATACAAAATTTAAAGATGAATCACTTTAGATGATTACGGTAACTAGCATTTGTTTTTCATTATTTTTTTCTTTTTCTCTTCTTTTTTGTGATGAAATTTTTCATTGATTACCATCAGAACCTGGTGTCAAAATACGTGAGATACCTTTTATCCATAGGGTAATAAAAATGAAAAGTCGGCTTTCTTCAACATTGGCTCGTGCTTTCCATAAACACGTGAATAGGGTGAGCAGCGAAAGTGTTCATAACAAGGACGGCTTCATATGCTTCGGTTAATATTTTGTGTTGCATACGACAAGGTTTTTGCCTTGAAATAGTAGAAAGTTGTACGTGAAAGTTTGAAAGAAAAAACAACAACAACAACAACAACAACAACAACAGGACAATAAAGTTAGCGCATCTTCTTAAAGTCTTTCATCAGCATACAACCAATCCTGAAGTCTTTCATCAGCATACAACCAATCCTGAAGTCTTTCATCAGCATACAACCAATCCTGAAGTCTTTCATCAGCATACAACCAATCCTGAAGTCTTTCATCAGCATACAACCAATCCTGAAGTCTTTCATCAGCATACAACCAATCCTGAAGTCTTTCATCAGCATACAACCAATCCTGAAGTCTTTCATCAGCATACAAACAATCCTGAAGTCTTTCATCAGCATACAACCAATCCTGAAGTCTTTCATCAGCATACAACCAATCCTGAAGTCTTTCATCAGCATACAACCAATCCTGAAATCTTTCATCAGCATACAACCAATCCTGTTCTTGAATTTCCTTCACACCCGGCTGTAGCGCAGTCCTTTTTATCTAACATCAAGATTTGCGTTACAAGGCTCTAGATTTGAAGTAATATACAATGTTGATCAGAGAATCCCTGAGTACACGGTCATGCGGAAGGAATTTAAGCGGAAGGAGAGCCGTACCGGTGAAATAAATTTCTGGAATTGACGTACACTGTTTTGGAATCAAGTTTTCTCGTCAAGCTTAATTCCCCCCCCCCTCCCACCTTTTTACACTACAGCTGATTCGCAATGTTAACAAACGCGCAGATGTTAATCTGATGTAGAAAAACCAAGTTTGTTTTCTCCGTCATTCCCACTTGTTATGACATTCAAGCGAGAAGGCTTCATGAAGACGAAGACATATTAATAAATCAGCATGAATTTACTTCGGTTGATTCACCAACTTGAAAACAGCTTGGTTGTTGTTGTTTTTTTTTTTAACGAAAAAGGGGGAGGGGTAAATATCATTAACAGCTGTTCTTTAAACTTAATAAACATGTCAGTAAAGAGTGGCGTAAATATATTTGTGGTTCACCTATGTCCCTTCACCAAGAATTAAATTCACAATCTTAAAATGAAAAAAAAAAATAAAAAAATAAAATTAAATAAAAGAGTTTTGTTTAAAATAAAATTGAGGACGCTTGAAAAAAAAAAATGTAGATATTAGTTTGAAATCGCCCGATATTTTAAAAGGGTTNTATATATATATATCGCTTTTTTGCGTTTACAATGACGGTATTTGACACACCATTGTCATTTGACGATGTCAGAATGACATTCTTTTCTAATTCTAGTTTTTTTTTTTTTAATAGTTTATTATTGATTAGATCTACTGATATTTAAAAAAGGTAAAAATAAAATAAATTATGAAACATTACAAATTACTAACAACTAAAAAATAAAGGATTTGCATAAGCGCATTCAGGGTCAAGGCACATCCGAATTCCCACTAGCATCTTTTGTTGCTCTCTGAACAAGTGTAGAGTGATTTTAAAAAACTAAATTCTGATATGCATTTCTAATTTAGCAAAAAAATTTAACTGTTTGGTATTTTTCTTTTGACGATATTTAAAAATGTACATAAAATCACGTGCTTAAAATTAAAAACATTGCTTTATCTGTTTGCGTTATCTTTTATTCTTCCCTGATCATACTGCCTCATCATCATCAGTGGCACTACAATTCATGTAGAGCCATGGCCTGCTCCACCACATTCTTCCACTCTGATCAATCCGTGGCTTTCTGCCTCCATGCGCGGACCCCCAGCTGGTGTAAATCCTTCTCTACATCGTCGAATCATCTGAGTCTTGATTGACCTGTGAGCCGTCTGCCCTGTAGGTCAATTGTATGCTCTACAGTTCAGCACCTTCTCAAGATGTCCTACCAGGGGTACGCAGCCCCTCTTGCTCAATTCATTCAATAGAGAACTCACCTAAGACCCCCGTGTGTCGTGCTCGGTGCTTGCGATTAACTTCATTACTGATACTGGTATTTAATTGTTCTATCATTTTGCAGTGTTATCCAAAGGCGTATCACTGAGACGGCCGAGTTTGCCGAGGTTGACATAGGAAAAGGAGAGCGCCCCAACTTGTTGCAGGTACTCCTCGCAGATGGTCGCCTCGACTTTCCGGCGTGTGTCTCCATGGTCACGGGATTCTTCTCCACGGCAACAGACAACGTAAGTTTGACTCTTGTGGATTTGGCTATCTGAAGAACGGGGTTTTATTGTTTAAAATTTCTCGAAATCGAAGCCACAGTTGGACATACGTGTTTGAGACGCAGGGCCGCGGGAAGGAGGGCACTCACCATGGACGCCCACTACGGGGAGGGGGGACGCCAAAATCATCCTTAGGCTGGAATTTAAAATGAATAAAACTATAAAATGTCATGAATTTCACAAATACGACAGGCGAAAAAATAGACTTTTTACTGGTCCTTCCAGGTGGGTACTTTTTTTTTTCATTGAGAGACGACATTTCTTAGGCTTTGCCTTTGGCGATTTTCCTCAACACGGCAATGTTGGGACGGCAATCTTGGGACGGCAATGTTGGGACGGCAATCTTGGGACGTATCATCCTAAATAATTGGACTTGAACTTTTTTTTTAAAATGTAAAAATACGCCTTCATTGTGGCATCAACACAGACAGTGGCGTAACAAGGGCTTGGCATTGGGGCAGTTGCCTAGGGCGCCGGCCTGCGCCAGTTCAAAAGGGCGCTGCTAAATCTCTAATTTTTAAACTTTTATTTAAACAAAAGGGCGCCAAAAATAAATTAGCCAAGGGCGTCAAAAACCCAGTTATTCTCCTGAACACGGATTAAGTTATAAAGGCTACATTCAACCAAGACTTACTCCATAAAACATATCAAAGAAAGACCTAATAATGGCGTCTGTAAAAAGAATGTTTTCACATGACCTTTTAACGTCAATGGAGGAAAATTGTTTTTTATTTAAATGAGTACTATATCTACCTTGACCATATTACCCCTAAGGACATAAACAATATCTGCTATGAAGCTATGACACACTAGGGCGTATACAAAAATCTACTATTAACCTGTTACCAATAGAACGTTACAATATCTAGTATGAAGCTATTACACTAATTTACACCACAGGGCATATTCAATGCAGACATTATATATATACACGCGCATATATTTCGTGACAGTTGGTGGTAATTTCCCACTTTTCCTCTTGCAGTGTCCTGCACTGACCCCTTTGTTGCCTAGTTCAGTATGTTTCTCTTAACATGACGTGGTGCACTTTAACCTCTTGTGTCACATTCGACAGCCCCCCCCCCCGCCCCACTTGGCGTCCTTTTGGATTTTGTTCCCCCCTGCATTCAAAATTGATAGTTAAGCTTTTTTTTTAATTTGTTGCATATAAATATATCGCCTCACTTCCAGTGGTGCACTTTAACCTCTTGTGTCACATTCGACAGCCCCCCCCCCGCCCCACTTGGCGTCCTTTTGGATTTTGTTCCCCCCTGCATTCAAAATTGATAGTTAAGCTTTTTTTTTTAATTTGTTGCATATAAATATATCGCCTCACTTCCCGGCAGCCGCAGAATCTGCAGGGTCCACGCGTTGCCTCTGGGTTTTCTGACCTCACAGTGACAGATCAAGAATTTATTTCCATAAATATATTTTTCTATTGTGTCATCAGATCTCGAACACCTTAAACCTGGTCCTGTGGCACTTGGCTAAAAATCCCCAGGTGCAGGAGAAGCTGAGAGAAGAAATCAGGTTACGCGTGGCGTCCACTGAGGTGGTCAGTCCAGATGAACTCTCGCACATACCCTACTTGAAGGCGTGCCTCAAAGAGAGCCAAAGGTAAGACTGTGTTATGCTCAGAGAGATATTCTTCTCGGTGGTGAACGTCCAGATAGGAAATTGTATGCCTATAATGTTCCTAACGTTGATAAAAAAATAAATACATAGTATTTTCTGGGCATCATGAGGGAGTATCTTGGGTGACTGCCCACACTTTTGTCCAAGGACTGGACCCCCAAGTGAAACTGCCATCGTATTATGATCCTAGTCTCGTTCGGCTATCTGTTATCTATTTTGGACTGTGAAAATCTATTACTTCAACTTCAATCCCAGAGTCAGAGGACTCCCGGGTGTAGACTGGCATGCTATTGACTTTAAACCCAGATTCAGATGACTCCCGGGTGTAGACTGGCATGCTATTGACTTCAAACCCAGATTCATATGACTCCTGGGTTTAGACTGGCATGCTATTGACTTCAAACCCAGATTCAGATGACTCCCGGGTTTAGACTGGCATGTTATTGACTTCAAACCCAGATTCAGATGACTCCCGGGTTAAGACTGGCCTGCTATTGACTTTAATCACAGATTCAGACGACTCCCGGGTTTAGACTGGCATGCTATTGACTTCAAACCCAGATTCAGATGACTCCCGGGTTTAGATTGGCTTGCTACTGACTTTAATCACAGATTCAGACTACTCGCGGGTTTAGACTGGCATACTTTTGATATCAAACCCAGATTCAGATGACTGTCGGGTTTAGACTGGCTTGCTACTGAAATTACCAACTTAATTGAGTTTTTCTTTTAATTGTCAAAAATAGATTAAAATGTTATTACTTTTTTTTAAAATTAACCCAAGGAAAATGTTCTTGATTCGTTTCAGGCTGACCTTCCCAACACCTCTTGGAAGTATCCGAGCCATGCCCGAGGATGTCACTTTGGCAGGATACCATATTCCTGCTGGGGTAAGTCCGAGAACAGGGGAGTGAGGGGGGGGCGGGAATGCGCAGCTTCGCTAATAATATCTGGTTCATAACCAAGGGTTTCATTTTCTTGTGTGAGGGACACATGGATTGTGTCATTGATGGAGAAACCGCGCCTTAGCTGAATGTCATTGATGGATTCGTTGTAATTTAAGGCTGTTTTGTTTGTTTCTTTTTTAAATTATTGACAGATATTTTATGTTATTACATGAGAAAATCTGAGAACTGATATTATTTATTATGTATGCATTAATTCTGTAATTATTGACGAATGTATGGGTCCTGTTACATACCGCCCCATGATTTTGAAAATTTTATTTAATTTGGCTTGATTTTTTTAACTATAAGTCACAAATGACTGAAAAAATTAATCTCAAATGACTGAACAATTTTTCAAATGACTGAACAATATATCACAAATGACTGAAAACTAGTATATAAAGAAAATAGTTAACAAAGCTAGTGATATTAATAATATTCAATTTAATTATAATATTAAATTTATATTAATAATTAAAAATTAATGGACAGAAATAAAATTGTATCAACGTAGAGCATAGCAAGTGAAAACGTACAATCCTTAAAAGGTACAAATATTAATGTACACACACACACATAAGAGTACAATATAGTAAGTATATTGCGTCTTGTAAATGTCTAGAGAAAGTAGCAAAAATATGTCCCTGCTAGGGAAGCTACTGGTATATATATATATGTAGTAAGTTAGAACCCTTCTGAAAATAAATTCTTGAAATTTCGTCATTTGATAGCATTCCTAAGAACAAATTAGAAGGTAAGCGAAGGCAAACAACCTATTCTCATTCATAGGAGGGACTGGTAAAAAGGATTGGCGCTACACATTTTTAATGGGTGACGCCAATAGCCAAACAAAAAAAAGGGAGGGGAGGTAAGGTCAACTGACATGCCTAGTGGTCAACAAAAACTAGGTCAGCACACAGACTATAACAGTTACATTTTTCGTAAATACTTAAACTTAAACAGACAGGTTGAAGCTATGGTTTTAAAAAAGTACTTAAAGCTGGACCTTTTGTTAGTAAGAAATAAACTGAAATAATAATAATAGTAATAATAATTAAGAAATGTGAAAAGAGAATTCAGCATTCAGTGTACAACTTAAGATGAATCAAATACGCCACACGGCTAGTCCTTTAATTTATAGCATCTCTGATTGTTGGGTCAATTTCAGGTTGTCAGGCGGGCTTCCAATATTATAAATTATGCATAGAAAACGAACTGTGTCTTCTGTTTCCCCGGTTCACATTCACGTACTTGATCGGTTCACATTCACGTACTTGATCGAATTTAATTTATCGTGTGATTTAGCATTGATTTTTTTTTTTGGCAAGTAGCTTTAGATCTTGCTGGAGAGTAATGAGCATGACCTGCAGCATCAATTGTCGTTAAAACTATTGTTGTATGTTCTCGTTTATTAAAAGCGCATAATTTTCAGTTGCTAGTTATAAGGCCTTATGTTTTGGTGCTTGATGTTTTGGTGCTTGGTGTTTAGGTCCTTTATGTTTTGGTGTTTGATGTTTAGATACTTCATGTTTTGGTGTTGGATGTCTTGGTGTTTGATGTTTAGGTGCTTTATGTTTTGGTGCTTTATGTCTTGGTGTTTGATGTTAAGGTGTTTTATGTTTTGGTGTTGGATGTCTTGGTGTTTGATGTTTAGGTGCTTTATGTTTTGGTGCTTTATGTCTTGGTATTTGATGTTAAGGTGCTTTATGTTTTGGTGTTGGATGTTTTGGTGCTAGATGTGTGGACGTTTGATATTTTGTTGCTTGATGTCTTGATGCTTGATATCTGAGTGCTTGATATCTGAGTGCTTGATATTTTGGTGCTAGATGTCAGGGTGCTTGATGTTTTAGGGTTTGGTATTTACTGGATTAATTTTTTGAGTGCTCGATTGGTGGGAAGGGCTGTGCTTGATTTTTTGGGATGTGAGCCTTGCAGGCTTAATGTTTGGGACTTAATATTAAGAAAACTGCTGTCTATCAAACTTTCTTATTGTGATTTATGTTGTCGAGAATGTGGGGTTTTCAACTGGTGTGTGTCTGTGTCGCGGATTGTTCAACGTGGCTTTGCCCTTTATAATAAAATTAACGAGGATAGTGTTGGTAAATTTAACACTCATAAATAACAACATCGTGATATTACAAAGATGAATTGTCGTGCATGCCATTGTTGTTGTTGTTGACACCAATGATTGGTCGTCTGCCGCTAGCAATGTTTGAAACATGAGGCTAAGCTCAAAAGAATCTGAAATTTTTCTTGGTCTTATTGCCACCATTTGTCTTGTTCACATTACCGATGGTTTAGAATATCAAGTTCTCATTGACTTTGGTGTTACGTTTAGGGCAGTGTTCGGCAAACTCATTAGTCAAAAGAGTAAAAATTAGAAGCAGGCAGGGCGATTAAAAAATTTTTGAGAGCAAAACTTCTTGTCAAGAACCATGTTTTTTGGAGTCAAAGACGATTTGTGGCCAACTGGCCGAGCAGCACTCAGGACGTTAAAGAGCCGCATGCAGATCACCGCGATTTGCCGACCATGGGTCTAGGGCTAGGGTTACCATGCGCCCAGGTTTCCCCGGACATGGTCTCTTTTCAGGCCCCTATCCGGGCGGTTTTCCAGAAATATGGCTTTTTCCCGTGTTATATACTATTCTGTTCCATGAACTAAACGCGCGCGTCAGCAATATTTAGTTCAATGGTTAGGGTTATTGAGGTAACCATTGAAACTTCTGGTTCCGGAAGCCATTTTTTTGTACACGTAACGCTTAATCATAATGGTAAAGCAAGTTCATAATAATAATAGTTGCACTAAATGTTGGATTTAAAAAATGCCGTGACGTAAATGTTAATTTACAGACGCACTGAAACCCCAAAACCCAGGTTTTCTTGCAGGTCGATATGACTGGGAAGCTGAGAATCTGAGGATGATTGAAGGTTTGACATGCGGCAGCGGAACTTATTTCTCCGTTGTCAAGAACTGTGCACTGCATTTAAATGAGTGTCGACATGCCTAAGCATGTTTAGGGAATTCTCGGAAACATGCATTTATGAAAGTTACTTAAACTTAATTGGCTTTTCACGCTGCCAAGCACAATCAAAGCAATAAATCAATGGCTTATTAAGAACAATTTTACATGATTCTGATACTGCCCGCAAAAATCATTTATTGTAATGTAAAGTGTACTGGGCACTCGCTACTACACGTTTATAATAAAAACTATTTACACAAATTACACTATTTGATGTAGTTTAACTTTAACTTTACTTTTTTATTTGTACAATACTTACAATCGGCGTAGCACTAGGTGCGGGCTACGGGTTTGATAACCGGATTTAAATCAACATTTTGTGTGTCCTATTTTTCATCTGAGCATTAAAGACTAAAAAAAATTTTTCCGAACTAAAAAAGGAATATTTGGACCACAGATAAGGAAATGAAAAAACAACAATTAGCAACGTAAAAAAAACCCCCAAAAAATTTTAATAATAACTCTTACTTAAACTATTTTTTTAAACGTACCAGAAGGTTGGATAAAGTTTATGCAAAAAAAAATCTGGCTACCCAATGAATGTTTGATGTCAGGAAAGCGGAAGTAGTTAATAAGAAGATTGGCCCCATCCATATTTCCGTTCCTCATTCTGTTTAATTTAGTATTTAATTTTTACAGAGCACCTGTAAAGCAAATTGTGCCATTCAGGTCATAGCAATTATCATTGATATATGAGTCTATTGTTGCACCTGCCAATAGTGGAGTTTTGTGGTGGTGCACACCATAATATTTTTTTTAAATTCATAAATCAAACGTACTTTCTCCTTTATTTTAGACATGGGTCAATTTCGGCCACAACGTTCTGGGACATTCAAGAGAATATTTCGAAAAACCTGAGACCTACATGCCTGAAAGATGGTTGAAGCAGCCAATCACAATTGGAGAAAAAATTCTCAAGCGTCGTCAGTCTATCATCACCATGCCCTTTGGATTCGGCAAGAGAAATTGTGTTGGCAGACGTCTTGCCGAGCAGCAGATTAACCTGGCCTTGATCAAGGTAAATGGAACTTAAAAGTTTTAACAAAAATACCCAGTACCACATTGTTCGAAGGAGAACAAAATTGCAGATAATTCTATTGTATCATCAGCTGTATTACTTTAATATAAGCTTTCATTATATAATTATATTATATAATTATATAATATATACATAAAAATTGATAAAAATATGAGTGAGTAGTGGTGTACTGTATTTCAAATCTTTCCATCTCTCCGGTATATACAGCATTATTAAAACAGAATTATATTACCTGGGTAAACATGACCTCCACTGCCACCCCACCCTCAACACCACCACCCTAATACCCCCCACCCTCAATAACCTCACCCACCCACCTGTCCACTTATTTTTTTTTTCAATAATTTTTTTTCATTTATCAGATTCTGCAGAACTACAGACTGACATTGGGAAACCCTGACGAAGAATTAGACATCATCTACAAGATAGGCGCCATGTCATCCAAACCACTGGACATACAATTCTTTCCCCTGAACTCCCAGGTGTCGGAGAAAGAATGAAGATCAATTATAGTTTGACAGATTGGGTGACTTACACCTTCCTTTCATGAGTATGAGGCTGTTGACACTTGTTAACGTGTAATTATGTTATGAGTCATGTTCATATGAAACGAATTATTAACAAGGTGCCAGATTTTGTTTCCATGAATTGTTGAACTGTCATTTGTTGTTAAATCTAAACAGCTTTAAGCCTTACTGATACATTCCTTTTTGTGCCAGGCGTTTACTTAAAAGATAATTATGCCTAACTGAAGTCAGCTTGGTAAAAGAAGTTGCTCACAAATGAAGTGTTAAGGAGAGCTTCAATAAATGAACCAGTTTTATCATTTTACTGCTGCTGCTTTAAGGAAAACATTCAATCATTGGCGTACGTAATGAAAACAGTCAATCATTGGCATACGTAAGGAACAGTAACTTAAAAAACTGGACCAAATAAATTGAGCTGTCATCTGAAGTATATATCTGCAATCGCTTTTATCTCACTTCATTAATAATTTTTTTTTTTTAAATTTACTTCTGGCCCACTTTTGTTATATAAGTTATATTGTACTTAATTTATTGTAACGTTTAGAGATGTACCCCCCACTTTTTGAGTGAGCTGAAATCTGTAGTGGTGAGCAAGAGAAGAACTTTAACCATTATTACAAATATTATTTCATAAATCAACTGAATATAATTTATAAATAACCTGGAAAAAATAATGGCCATGGCAGTGTGCAAACGTCCCACCTACTTAAGTGACTTGACGAAACATGCATTCAAGTACCCACACTTTATAAGAATCCCAATTAGTGCTTACCCCATCTCAAGTACGCCACAGTGCACTTTTTTCATGCCACAGAACACTACTAACATTTTACTGTCCCACCCACTTTGACACTGCAGATGTATTGCACCATATTTAATTTCGTACCTTTTCCATAAAACCAAAGGAAATATTAGGCATGAAACTAATTTTATTTTGCATGCTTTTGAACTCACCATTATACCATTCATTCATACCTTGAGAATTATTAGTTGATAGATTTTTAAGATGTGCCATGAAGTATTTTTGAAGTTAAAGTGATAATATTTTTAAGACAATGGAAAACTTCTCTTGAAAGTATCAAATTAGTCAGTTGTTAAAAATTTCAATAGATATTTTAGAGTTTTTTAAAAAGCTCTTTTTAACTGTACTACATTATAATGCGCCCCCCACCTCCAAGTAATTAAGTATGTAAATATATTTATATATATGTTCAAATTACTCACTATTTTTTAATTAAGATAATTTTTGTCACATGAAAATAATGGAAAAGATTAACATGGCAGGCTTCCTGGCTCAATGGGGAAATGGAAGTAATTTTTTACAATTATAAATGTCACGTCTTAGTTAACATGTTGAAGAGTAACTTTGTCACCGTTAACATTTTATCCACACATTATGGATAGTTTGCTCATGAGAACTAACTATTTAAGTTAAGGCTTTGGCATTTACATTTCATAGTGGACATATGAGAGGGTTTTCCATTAATTATGTCAAGAAAATGGGGGGGGGGATTTTTTAAAAACATTTATTGACAAGTTGGAAATCCTGATATTTTAATTGCTGAATGCTTAGACTAGACAAGGATAATGCCAGCTAGTTCCGTCAAAATATTAATTTGGCAATCAAAAACTATTGCAAAAGATGAAAATTTGGCTTATCAACGTAAAGATGGAAAAAAAAACCTGGCAATTAAACTTATTAACAATAATTTTTAAAGATTTTCTATTCTCAAATCTAGTAATGCAAATGTAAAATTCACTCTAGTAATAGATTCTATTTGTTACAAATTTATAATTTGTTAAAGACGTTTTTAAAAATCTAATAAATATGTTGTTCCCTGCCTTAAAAAATCATATTTATTCACTTTTTCTTTTTTGAAGGTGGGGGTGTGACAATTGTCAACATAATTAACGAGGGGATCCTTTAAAGTTTGACAGTTGTTGACAAGAGAGAGAGAGAGGGGGGATTAAAAAATTTTGACATAATTAATGGAGGCCCCTTATATTAAACTTGTTATAGGAAATACATATGAATAACTTGGCATGGTTTGGACATCAGACTTACAGACCTGTTTACTCTTACGATTTTGGCGTACAATGTACGATTTTGAGGTGTAAATATATATATACTGTATGCTTATTTTTTACTCTAAATATAGGGTATTGAACAATTTTGTGATGATGTTGTACGATTTTAAGAGTTTGAGGGTAAACAGGTCTGGACTTAACTTTTCAAGTTTAAGACGTTGGACATTGGTTGGTATCTGTAAAGAGTTAATATGTCATAGTAAAAACGTTAACATAAAAACGTTTTTGATATGTTCTAGAAATATTTGAAACAAATGTAAAACTGCTAAAACTGAAGGAAAAGTGTTGTTTTTTTTTTATTGCAATGCTTAATCCTGCAATTCATCATTATCCTAATTTGGAGGGCTAACAATTTTTCACCCCACAGCCACTGGTTCAAATTACTAAAAATTGTGTATGTGAGAAAAGATGTGGGAGCTGTGTGCATAGTGCTATTTTTGCACTTCTTAAACTAAGGGAGATAAGGGCGTGTGTAAAAGAAATGTAGGATAACAGAAATTGAGTGAATGAAGTGCAAAAAAAATTGAATGAATACAAAAGAACTTGAATGGATGCAAAAAACGTGAATTGGTGGAAAAATTTAATGAATGCAAAAGCAAATTTAATGAATTTCAACTTATGACAGATAATAAAAGATTTGATTTATTTTGTAAATGTGTTTAGATGGATACCAGATTGTTTAAAAAACTGTACTTGTAGGATTTACTTAACGATGCTTAAGGTACATCATTTGCATGAGAGTAACCTGTTTTAAGCTGACTGCTTTTATTACAAAATTTGAGATTTGATGTATTATTAGTTGCACCTGTATATAAACATTAGTTGGACTTAAAAATGGCTAATAGCATTTCTATAATTATGTTACAAAAATTTGTTACTAAGACTAAGAATTAATTTGTTTTTTCTGTTTTCATGTTGATGCTCAGTTGATGTTGTAAATAATTTCAATAATCTAATTATCAAATCTGATCATTCACTTCCTACATATTCTTTGAAAATTTGTTTGAAAATAACTTTTGTCTGTATCATGTTAAATAATTGTTAAAATAAACATAGTAATTGCTCCCCTTTGTGTAACAACCATTTTTTTTTCCTAATCTTAGTTTCCACCTTTTGAAATAAATATATAATTCTGTTTTTAAAAAAATTACATATTCTTATTGGTTTTTATTTTACTTTATGAATTTATTATATTGATTTATCATTAACTTATTACCTACGGTAACAGCTAAGACTATTTAAGGGTTTATGAGTAAGAACATCAACCAGTCAGATCCTGACTTAAAACTCTGTCTCATCACAATTAGCCCTTGTTCTGTGAAGTTATGTAAATAAAGACAAACTTTCAATATAAGGATGCTGTGTGGTTAAAACACAATGGCATGTGTCTTTTCATGCTGGAGGATTGTAGTTTGAGTCCTAGCCTAAGACAATTTAACTAGATCTTTTTTTGTTGCACATTTGAGAATAAACATTATTTATTAAAGAGTTATGTTGATTATCTTATACAAACTAAATTCATCATTTTAAAAAAAATGCACCTCAGCTAGCAATGTTAGGCTGATCATGAGAACCGATTTTCTATGATAAAAACCAAAAGAAGGAACCAATTTTCTATGATTGAATCAATTATCTATTTGTGCCCCATTAAAATTTGTTAAAATACATAAGACCCAAAATTTGATATCTGCAAAAAGATTTTAAAAATTGTTGCTTGCATTTTAAATAATAATAAAACCATGAAAAGGACGATTTTTAAGAAAATGTATAACTTCTCTTTGAAATACGCTTAAATTCATTTTGTACAATTAATTTAAGGTGTCGTTTGCATAATTGATAATCTTTTAGGAATTAAAAATCAAACACATTTAAATACATAAAAAGAGTTTAGGCAAACGCATTTTCATTGATCCTGTATTGGACTTGGAGATTATTTACCAATTCTGATTTATTTTATTTTGATTTGAAAAAAGTCAAATCAGTTTTATACAATGTATTATTGTTATTTCCCTTGTGGACATTGTAACATTGCATACATGTGATAATTGCATGGCATACGATAAGACAATGGGGGATTTATCCCTCTATTTATTTTAGGCTGAAATTATATTGACATGTTGCTGTGTTCCAACGATGACCCAAACTGTGACACAACTGCTCATTCATTTATTCATGCAGCTGCTATTATTTGAATAATTTGAGTGCAGGGCTAATCGTCCTAGTGGCATATGTTAAGTGCAATATGTAGTTTAATTTAATGTATGAAAATAAAATTACCACTTTAAACATGTTTTAGGGGCATTGTTTGTAGCTTTTAATGCGTTAAAAAAGATATTCACATACATATGACGATGTGAGATTAATCAAGTTTTAATTGAATTTAAAATTGTAATTACCATCATACATGGGAAAGTAGGCAATGGCTAATTACTAATAAAGATTTGTTACACACCAAAAAATGTGGTTATTTTTACTTTCTAAAATGTATTATTTTCTTTAATACTGACACATAATATTGTGCATGACACAAAACTTAAATAACAAATTGAAAGTTCTAATTTATCAGGTGGATGAGAACAATTTTTTAAAAAGTCAAAGCACTGTTTAAATTTTGGTTTATTTTTTCAAACAACTTAAAATATTTACGATTTATTTTTATTCTGAAAATTTGCCAAAAATTGCTGCAAGGCTTTAGGTAACCTTGAAATCTCAAGATGATTCATCAACCATAGCATTCCTAGCTTATTAATTAATAAACTAACACGTCACTTATTAATTTATAAACTAATATGTCAGCGAAATAAAAAGTATTAAGTACAAAAAATTATCCATTTGCATTGACATGTAGGCACACAAAACAACACCTGATCTTTGACAAGCATTATACTTCAATATAGGTAACAATATTTGTAAGAGTTTTTTTGTGTTTTTTTTTCAAATTCATTCTCAAGATTTAGAAAAAATGTCTTTCACTTTCATATTTCAATTTCAGCATAAAAATTTGAAGTTTCCAGATTAAAGACTGCTGCGATGGTCTAGTATTCTGAAGATTATGGTAAATAACAAATACTATTTTCCTACTAAATTGTTGTTTTTTTAAAATCCTCCTACTTAAACTTAAAGGATGAAATAAAAGTAAAGGGAACATTTGGAGGAATTCAACTGGGCTTAGTTCCAAGGAGAGACAAATTAAAATTTTTGATGTATAAAATCTAGTTGAAGTTGAAGTATTTAAGACTTCTGTTTTCTTCGTCGACTATAAAACAGAAAGCATGCTCAATAAAATTTTAACTAAAAAAAGAGTTTAAACATAAATAATTGATGGGTAATTTTATATATTTTAAAGGCATTTATAAAATTATATTCAGAAAAATATAAATTATTTCCATAACACCACATTCTACACACAAAAATTACAAAAGTGAAAATAGAAAGGATTGAAACAAAAGTGATGTGTGTGTATCAATTAAGGAATTATTTTTACTAATGCGAATTTCCTTTGGTCACATTAAAAGAAAATGAAAACTTTTTAGTTTGAAAACTAATGAAATGTATGTTAAAAAGTGTTTGTTGTATGGTATCTAATTGGCAATCTACCCATGCAAACAAAATTTGATTCTAAATTTGATCTAATAGCTTGTATTTTTCAGCTTAAAAATAACCCCTATACAATATTCTAAATGCAGTTATTTTAAAATAAGTTGCAGTTTATGACTTTTATTACTGCCTTTCAATGTGTTTCAAAGCATGAACTATATTTTGCCTCTGGCTGCAAATTTCAACAAATTGTAGAATTCTTATCTCATCACAGAATATAAGAACAAAAAGTATTTCAAAGTAATTTAATTTTCATCACAATTTAAAATTTTCCGTGAAAAAAACAAAGGAAAGCTCACCATCTCTAAATTATCATAGAAATAAATGTCAGGCAAAATTGTTTACAATCAACTGTGGGCCCTAATCTAAATCAGCAGCATTGTTTTAACAACAAAGAAAAAGTTTTCTCATTCAGCTCTCTAAAGGCTGTATTATTTGTTTCCTCAATTCTTACAATAAAATGCTGAGAATATACACACAAAAAAGTTGATGTAAAATAGCTGGTTCACACAAAGAAAAGTAAAAATATACAAAAAAAGCTTATATATGTAACTATATATGGGTTTGTCACACAATGAAAATAAACTATACAAAAAAGTTGATGTGCAGCATGGCTGATTCACAGAATGAAAATTAAAACTAAAAAATCGTATATTATCATTTATTATGTAACATGGCTTTGTCACACAATGAAAATGAGCATACAAAAAAGTTAAAGTGCAAAATGGCTGATTCACACAATGAAAATTAACTCTATACAAAAAAGCTAATAATATTATGTAACATGGCTATGTCACACAATGAAAATGAACAATATAAAAAAGTTCAAGTGCAAAATGGCTGATCCCACAATGAAAATTAGCACTATACAAAAAAAAGCTTATATTATGTAACATGGCTTTGTCACACAATGAAAATGAACAATACAAAAAAGTTCATGTGCAAAATGGCTGGTTCACACAATGACTGGACCATAAACAAATAAATTTTAACATTTTTAAAGGACTGTTTTAGTTTTATAATTTAAACACTTATTAATAACATAGTTGAATATAGAAATTATTTGTACAAAACTTTTTTTTTTTCAAAATTCAAATCAATGAAAGTTTATTTATAATTAAGGACTCTCTTAACATTCTGTCTTTTTTGCCTTTTTCTTTTCTAATGGGAATTTGCTCTTTGTCAAAGGTAGGATAATGGTTCATTTTAATTTTAGTGCTTATAAATGCCTTTGCCACCTCTACTACCTGATCAATTTGTCACCAAAAAAAGGGCTCCCCACCTTCTATCAAGCCCATGTAGAACTTCAGGTTTAAGTAAATACATAAGATGCCATATTAAATTTGGCCTTCTCTCCAGTCTTTTAGATCAAATGAAACTTAATTATCATTTTTGTTGTAATTCAACGAGAATGTTAACAGTGTAACAGCAGCTTTTTAAATCAGATGGCTGCTGTCATTTTCTGCAATCTGCTAGCGTCCATTTCACTCAGCAGGAACCAATCTAAGTTGTAAGCCAATATAAATTTTCATACAGTGCGTACGAAATGTATTATCATCTTTGTCTCTGTTTTTAATTTTATGGTACAATGTAATCACACTACATTAACATTTATTTGATTAGATGAAAACGAATATGTAAAAAATATAATAAAAAGACAGTTCAATTTTTTTATATCAATAAACTATCTTTATTTATCTTATCTTAATTTTTTTTATATTCTAGGGTTTTCCTCTGTATGTAGACTTGAGTGATTACTAAGCACCAACTTCTTAGTGCAAGAATTTTGTGTCTAATTGAAATTCAACTGAAGGCAAATTCATTAAAATATTACTCTAAGCATAGAATATTTCAAATGATGCTATTGTCCCTCAAGTATGTTTTCTATTATGTTGAGTCATATGAGAACTGCAGGCAAAATCAGAAGAAAAATGTCCCAATTTCAGTGTTTTGTCTGTTAAATGTTTTTTAACATGTCTAGCCATTTTAGAAAAACTTGAAAATGCAGCCGACCAATGTCACATTTATAGGGTTTCTCTCCTGTATGAATTCTTCTGTGTACAGCTGTGTTTGATTTAGTAGCAAATGTGGCTGTACAAATGTCACATTTATAGGGTTTCTATCCTGTACGTGTTCTTTTATATGTTAAATGTGAACTAGATACAAATGCAGCGGAACAAATGTCACATTTATAGGGTTTCTCTCCAGTATGTGTTCTTTTATGACGAGTTAAATCTGAACTAGATACAAATGAGTGGAACAAATGTCACATTAAAAAGGGTTTCTCTCCTGTATGAATTCTTCGGTGGACAGTTCTGAGAGATTTAGTAGCAAATGTGGCTGTACATATGTCACATTTATAGGGTTTCTCTCCAGTATGTGTTCTTTTATGATTAGTTAAATGTGAACTGGATAAAAATGCAGCAGAACAAAAGTCACATTTATAGGGTTTCTCTCCTGTATGAATTCTTCTGTGTACAGCTGTGTTTGATTTAGTAGCAAATGTGGCTGAACAAATGTTACATTTATAGGGTTTCTCTCCTGTATGTGTTCTTTTATATGTTAAATGTGAACTAGATACAAATGAGTGGAACAAATGTCACATTAATAGGGTTTCTCTCCTGTATGAATTCTTCGGTGGACAGTTCTGAGAGATTTAGAAGCAAATGTGGCTGTACATATGTCGCATTTATAGGGTTTCTCTCCAGTATGTGTTCTTTTATGATTAGTTAAATGTGAACTGGATAAAAATGCAGCAGAACAAAAGTCACATTTATAGGGTTTCTCTCCTGTATGAATTCTTCTGTGTACAGCTGTGTTTGATTTAGTAGCAAATGTGGCTGAACAAATGTTACATTTATAGGGTTTCTCTCCCGTATGAATTCTTCTGTGTACAGTTGCGTTTGATTTAGTAGTAAATTTGGCTTAACAAATGTCACATTTAAAGGGTTTCTCTCCTGTATGTCTTTTTTTGTGTATAGTTCTATCTGATTTAGAAACAAATTTGGCTGAACAAATGTCACATTCATAAGGTTTCTCTCCTGTATGTCTTTTTTTGTGCATAGTTCTACCTGATTGAGTAGCAAATGCAGTGGAACAAATGTCACATTTATAGGGTTTCTCTCGAGTGTGTGTTCTTTTATGACGAGTTAAATCTGACCTAGTTACAAATGCAGCGGAACAAATGTCACATTTATAGGGTTTCTCTCCTGTATGAATTCTTTTGTGTACAGCTATGTGTGATTTAGTAGCAAATGTGGCTGTACATATGTCACATTTATAGGGTTTCTCTCCAGTATGTGTTCTTTTGTGATTGGTCAAATTTGAACTAGATACAAATGCAGCAGAACAAATATCACATTTATAGGGTTTCTCTCCTGTATGAATTCTTAAGTGTACAGCTGTGCTTGATTTAGTAGCAAATGTGGCTGAACAAATGTCACATTTAAAGGGTTTCTCTCCTGTATGTGTTCTATTGTGTATATTTCTATCTGCTTTAGAAGCAAATTTGGCTGAACAAATGTCACATTTAAAGGGTTTCTCTCTATGACGTCTTCTTTTGTGTATAGTTCTACCTGATTTAGAAGCAAATGTGGCTGAACTAATGTCACATTTATAGTTTTTTTTCCTTGTATGTCCTCTTTTGTGTTGAGTTAAAACTGATTTATATTTAAATGCAGCAGAACAAATGTCACATTTATAGGGTTTTTCACCAGTATGAATTCTTCTGTGTATAGCCCAATCAGATTTATTAAGAAATACATCAAAACAAATGTCACATTTGTAAGACTTGTCTCTAGAGTACTGTCCCTTGTGGTCAGCTAACTTTTTTCTTTTAGCTAATGCTGTGTAACATATTTCACAATTGTAAGACATTGTTTTATCACATAATTTTTTATTTAGCACAATGTGCAAAATGTCAATAAAAACTGCATTACATGTGACACATTTATATATTCTTTCCCCAAAAGTCAGTCCTTTATTGACAGCTACATGTGATGGTCTTTGTTCCAGATTTGATGAAGAAATTATATCTTTAACACACTGATTATCTAATGTTTTCTCCGGTTGTAAACAAGAAGTTAAGGAAACTTCGTCTTGACAACAGCCCAGTTGATCTTCTGTTAATTTTTCTGAGATATTTGTTGAAGCACATTCAGTATGCATTTTCAAATGTGAGCTTGTTTCAAATTTCAGATCTATGCAAATTCCTGTCTCCAATTTCATTTTTGTTTTGACTGGGTTAAAATCACTATATATTTCTTTCTTAATATCAACATCTGTCTCCATTTTTGTTTTGACTTGGTTAGCATCATTACATATTTCGTTTTTTAGAAGCTCATGAAAGTCAGCATCTATCACTGCCTTTGGCATAACATCTTCTTCCTTGAAATTTATAATAGGACTGGGAATGAATTTAGAATCAACTTTTTCCATGGTCAAGAACTTCAAATTACCAAACTCTGAAAGCGTTTAGATCTAAATCTGATTTGAATCTGTATTCATGTAATTTTTCCTTTTTTAAGTCACAGCATAATACCTTTAGCAATCTTCATAATTTCAAAACATCTGAAAAATATAAAAATGATTTTTTTTTTTTAAATTTTAAATGGAATGAGCTTATTTTAATCACAAACATTTTATGACTGTGGTTAAGTTATCATAAATTATAATAAACTGTACTGCTTATTCCTTCACTTTACTGATTATTACAATTACATCATTAATCAGTACTGTGTCCATTTTCATTTATCTTTGCAAACTTAGTATAGTAAGTATAATAAACTGACATTTGCCAAAATTCCGTATATTTGTAACACAATTACAATTATTTGTTACCGAAATTAGATTTAAGAATCAATATTATAATATTAATTAAAAAGAATTAAAAAGAATTCATTTGTTAAAATTTAAAACAATAAATTATAAAATAAATTGAAATCAATTTATAATATAGTAATATATTATAATATAAATATAGGCCTACTCAGTCATTCTCAACTCTAATTGATGATATTGGATACAATCTAAATCTAGGACATTATCATTATGTATTTCATTTTTTATTAGCCTTCACTCTTCGGGGTAGATGGGGAATTGGAAATAATAATACTAGATTAATTAAATATCTTGATACTTGACATGACATATACTATGACTATGACTATAGTCTATAGTCCATAGTAGCGGTAATCCCTTATTTTAGTGAGTTTTATTATTTCTACAGAAATAAAATTAAAAATTCATTTTTACCCCATGGAACTACATTAAAACACTTCAGTGGCTACTGTAACATGTATTTATTGTTTTCAAATTGTTTTTTCATGTATTTTGCCGTGGTTTTAAGGTGAAAATTTAATATAAACCATGTATTTACAAAGACTATCGACGGCTGCTATTGTTTTGGTCTGTTTCGCTGAAGCTTGGCCAGATTTTTTGCCAGTCTCAGACCAAAAGAATTATTGATACGGTTAAAGGAATGTAAAAATAATAGACAATTATTATGTCAGATTCAGGGGCATCAGCTTACACTTGGGTGTAGGCGTAGGGACCGGCATCGGCTTACACTGGGGTGTAGGCGTAGAGACCGGCATTGGCTTACACTGGGGTGTAGGCGTAGGGACCAGCATCGGCTTACACTGGGGTGTAGGTAGGCGCAGTGACCGGAATCTCTCTGAGCGTTGAAGGTGCAGTCGTCCCATCGTGTTGTCCATACACTCTAGGTCCATTTAATGCGATCTGTGCCAGTATGAAGGTTAAAAGGTCATATCTTGGATGGTGGACGTGGGGCAGGAGGGTGGGGGTACACTTCCCCTGTTCATCAGAGCGTGATGATCGGCATCA
>CAXITT010000492.1:334474-366981 GCA_964033795.1 Lymnaea stagnalis
TCTACCATCATCCACAATCATCCATCTATCATCCATCTATCATCCACCAACATCAACCATCATCCACTGTCATCCACCGTCATCAACCATCTTCCACCATCTTCCACCATCATCCACCGTCATCTACCGTCATCCACCTATCATCCACCAACATCAACCATCATCCACCGTCATCCACAATCATCCACCGTCATCCACAATCATCCATCTATCATCCACCAACATCAACCATCATCCACCGTCATCCACCATCCTCCACCATCATCATCCGTTATCCACCATCTTCCACCATCATCCACCTTCATCTACCATCATCCACCATCATCCCCAATCATCCATCTATCATCCACCAACATCAAACATCATCCCCTGTCATCCACTGTCATCCACCATCCTCCACCATCATCATCCGTTATCCACCATCATCCACAATCATCCATCTATCATCCACCAACATCAACCATCATCCACTGTCATCCACCATCTTCCACCATCATCCACAATCATCCATCTATCATCCACTACCATCCACTGTCATCCACCATCTTCCACCATCATCCACCGTCATCTACCATCATCCACCGTCATCTACCATCATCCACCGTCATCCACAATCATCTATCTATCATCCACCATCATCCTCCGTCATCTACCATCATCCACCGTCATCCACAATCATCCATCTATCATCCACCACCATCAAACGTCATCCACCATCATCATCCGTTATCCACCATCATCCACAATCATCCATCTATCATCCACCATCATCCGTCTATCATCCACCATCATCCAAAGTCATCCACCTTCATCCACATATCATTCACCCCATCCACCGTCATCCACAATCACGAACCGTCATCAATCATTATCCACAGTCAGCCACCGTCGCCTAAAGGCCGAGTTCCACGACAATTTGCAGAAGTTAAATAAACGTTCTATTTATTGTAAATCCAATTATTAGGGCCGGCACTACGTACACCGCGGCGGTGTACCTAGCGAAACTATTGACTTTGGCCTGCGTACACCGCGGCGGTGTACCTAGCTAAATCATGGTCTGTGGCCTGCGTACACCGCAGCGATTTACAGTAGCCAAACTATGGTCTTTGCGAGTCTTTAACTTTTTGGCCTAACCGGTACTTGTAGATTTAATGTTATACTCGTGTTAAAACTGAAAACTATTAAAAATTCGTTTATTACCTTGGGAAGATATTGAGTAAGGTCCACGCGTATGTGGCAAAGTGCATGTAAAGCATTTCTTATTATTTTTGGAAGGGAAGGGGCTGGGGGGGGGGTAATGTTAAACCATGATTTATTTTTAAAGTTAACCACTTTATTCCCCCCTCCCCCAATATCTTGAAATACAAATATATTTATTAATTGTAAGTTTTATCATATGATTGTGAATCTTAATTTGAAATTATTCTCTCATGCCCACCCCCACCCAGTTGTTAGTTGTTTTGTTTTGGGTTTGTTTTTTTTTTTTTTTTTTTTTTTGGGGGGGGGGGGGCCTTATAAATATAACATTGTATGTGATCCCTCGGGGCATGGTGTAAAAATGAATGGGAAGACAGTGTATCTATTTTGTTAGCACCATGATATAATTACGCCACAAATACACTACGGGAAGAGAATCACATACTCATACATTGATCATGAAGTCGTGAAGTTAAAGTAGTCCGAGGCATTGTCATTGTGACACCAAGCATGTGTCAACACAAAACAGCAGTAAGATGATCAATACGAAACACTGCAGTTATTTGAGAGTCTTTTAACAATAATTAAAAATCATTGATTTAGTTTTACATTGGCATTACACATTAGTAAAAAAAATGCAGGCAGAGGGAGGGGGGATGCAAAAGGTAAGTTGGTTGTGCGGACGTCCTTTGTGGACAACCCCTATCCTGAGCCGTGATTTGTGAATGCCCTCTTTTTGGTTAAGCCTCTGCCCATAACTCACCACCACCCCCCACTCCCCGGCAAGGATCGATTTCTTAAAAAAAAAAAACAACAACAAATACAAAAACTTTGACATAGTGCAAATCCTGTCCCAGGCGCATTGTGCAATGGTTTCTGTGAGAAAACGTCGTGTTTTACCCTGAGAATAGCACATGCCATGCCATTCTGGAAACAAATTACGTCATGAAAAGGGTAAACGCAGACCTATGGCCTTGCTATACAGTTTGCTACCGCTCCGCAAGTTTCTAAAATCGAGGTGTTTTCAAAAGATTTGCTGTGAGACTGAGTGTTGTGAATGAACCTTTGATATCGTATGTACATTTTGCCAATGCATAAGGCATAGTGAAAGCAAGATGGTTCAAGGTTGAAATACGACCATGCACATTAATATTCATATGCATGAATATTATTCATACTGGTATTTTCTTTGGTTGTTCGTAAAAGTAAAATGTAAATATTCAACTATACGAAGAATGTTGAAATACAATAGAATATCAGTCACTTAGTATTCATAATGTTTCTGTTATACATGATCATCATGTATTACATGCGCTTTCAGAAACTTTAAGTTTGTTTTCAAATGTCTAAAGTCTTATTACTAAAGTTACCGGTATTTTCAAAGTCAAAGGCCGGCACAACTTGTTGAAACACTTATATATATAAATAAATATATAAAGTGTATTTAATATAATATTTAAACATATATTTAAATTGTTTCAATTGCTACAAAATATTTTAAAACTAAAATGGGAGGAAAAAAACTCGATCCCCTACTGAGAATTGATCTCAAACTATATTATCGCCAAGCGTCCACTCTACCACTTGACCACACAAGATCCTCTCCAACAAGTATATCTTAAAACCAGGCCAATGGTAAATTTTTTGCCGCGGTGTACCCAGGCCAAAGCCCACGATTTCACTAGGTACACCGCCGCGGTTTACGCAGGCCGAAGCCGATGGTTTCGCTAGGTACACCGCCGCGGTGTACGCATCCACTTCGAATTATTAGTGAAACAAGATCTTTATTTCACAATAATAATCCGATAAAAGAAACATAAATTATGTGAGACCTAAATATTTACAATTTTAAACCCACCACTTATCACTTCTTTAAAAAGAAATATCCGACTCTTACGCATAATTAAAGTTATAAAATGAATACAAAATATTTATTTTAATATAGATACATCCAATTAGGCAACTTTTATAAGGTATCTTTAAGGACAGAAGAGTTCTCCTCATTTGACCACAATGGCGCCGTGAAAGACAAAAGATTCATGCAAATGTACGTCTTTTGATCTCGTAAAATGTGTTAAATTGTTGTTGTATTCCAACAAAAAGATGGTATTTTACTTTTAAAAATACTTTTAATTAAGTTCCATAAGGCAAACATGAATTTTAAAATTTATTTTTCAAGAAATAATAAAACGCACTAAAATAAGGGATTACCCATAGTAGCTATTATATTATATAGTTATAGTCGTATAATATTTTGAATTTTGTAACATAATCATAAAATCTGTCGTTACTACTGGGAAAGGTATAAGTAGATATAGATACGAAAGGTAATACTAAGAATAAGAAGATTAGATAGTTATAGTTATAGTCTATTTATCCATTTATCATTCGCACTGCAAGTCAAAATTGAATCTACTCACATTTGATCAATGTTAATGCTACACAAAGTATTGTAAACATCCCTCAATAATAAAACGCTTTTAAGGAAGTGTTGCCAGGATCAAGGTTTTGTCTAAATACTAAGGCCAAACAAAAAATATATTAGTCGAGTTAATGTCTAAAATCTATGTGTGTAAAAATGCACATGAATTTTAACCAAATAATATCACAAACAGTGGCGTTGCTAGAGTTGGTGTCACTCAGTGCAGTAAATGCATGGTGTCATCCCCCCTACCCCTGACTTAAACGGTGTATTTCTTCTAGTTAATATAAGTCCACCAAATAGCAATGACGAGAAAAAAATAATAATTTGTAGATGAGGAGGTAAATGAACTGTAACAACATTAAGTTATAGTTATTTTTACATTAAATTTAATTTATCTATTTAAAAAAAATCATATTCCTGGACTGGTCTTAAAAGCTGCAAACCTATCAATCGTGCTGAACTGTTAATAAGGGGTGAGGCCAGTGAAGAATCGGCGAAAATATTAATTTTTGAGGATTTCTGGGTTTAGATATACTTGGTTTCCAAAATCTTTTCTTTTTTTTTTTTATGATTTGAATAAATCAAATAATTTATTAAAAGATGTTATAAAATTTTGTAAACTAATATATTTTTAAGTCTATAAATGGTTGAAATGTCATTTTTTAAATGTTTTAAATTTTTACTGACCTAATTATCGGGTCACCTCATTTCGGACTCAACGACCTTGCACTTTAAATAAAGCACGCATTTGGATTGGTTTCTTGTGTGGAAACTTTGCGTGTGATTGGTTATCCTCTTATGAAATTTGATTCGACCAAGCAGGGGTCGCAAAACTGGTCCCTTTTGCCAATACCGGTATTTTCGATAATGAAGTTTACGAATACCGGAATTCCGGTATTTTTGCTATTTAGAGAATTTTTAGTCGAGATTCAAGATTAAAGGTGAGGATTTATCGATGAAATAAAAACATTCAGAAAAAATATCACATTTTGATTTGTAATAAGCTTTTTTTTTAAACAATAACACAAATGTTTAACTTCAGGCTTTAATCAAACGAACAAAAATAATATTCTTAACTTTTTAATTTAAATAGTTTCATTAATCACTTATTAAAATAATTGGTGTTGTTTTAATCTTCGGTCAAATTTAAACAATGAAATCATAAAAATGACAAAGTGTATAATGTTAGGTCACTTAATTTTGACCCCAAATGGTTGATGAAGAGAACACCCGCTCTGCCTCCACACTGGTCAGAGGAATAGACCTTAGACTATCATACGCAATTTGTATATATTTTCCTCTTGAACCGCCATTCTCAAATAAAACCATTTCTAATTTTACAATGTATCAATGCCTCCATCCGTTGGTCTGGAAGTATTATCCTGAGCCTGAAGTTTCTGTTGTATTTCAATTTCTATAATTGTCTCTTAAGCGGCAATGTATCTTCAAGTTCACCATGCTCAGATCCAAGAGGTTTAATTTCATTGTTCATAGATATTGAATATCCACGATATGTTTTCGCATCTGGTCGCAGTCTGACCATAGAAAATACGTCCAAGTAATCACTGGAATGTGCAGATTTTAAAGGAGAGTGAAGGCCTGAAGTTGTACCTCCCAATGTTTTAAGTATCTTGATACATCTAATACATTTAGCTGAGAGATTGTCCGTAGCATTCAAGAAATAATGCCAAACTGATGTCTTTGTTTTCGATAGTTTAATATGTTTTCAAATTTAGGTGGGTTTTTTTCAGGGTCCCCCTTTAAATGGTCCATTTCTTTCTATCAACCTGAAGGGAAAATAAATCATTCACAAACAAATTATTAATTCAATCGAATTGGTTTGACGTGTAAAACTTTGTTTTTAATGTTTACATTTTCATGTAAATGTTTGGCTAAGTACGGTACGGACAAACTGGGACATTCAGTCATGTAAATTTTGGCTAGGCACGTGACAGACAAACTGGGCAATTCAGCCTGAGACAAAATACCTCCAACATCAATTATGAGGTGAATTGTTAATTATTAATATTTTTATCACAAAATAGAAGTTACATAATTTTTCTGAGTCTTAAACTTAAGGTACCTATTTAATTATCAAAATACGGATTTACTTATATTTTTTAAATATGTATTTTTTGGGCATAAATAAAAGAAATCAACAATAAAAATTTAAAAAAGAAATAAAGTTGACCCCGTGATTTGAGTGCAATGTGTTATTATTTCCATACAAACTCTTAATGGAAGTCAAAATTCGATCTTCATTCGACTACACCAATCACTTATTTGTCAATAATATGAAAAAATTAAGTAAATTTTACTTACCAATCCTGTACCTTCACGTCGTGACTCGTCTCCACTTACCCACAATACACGCACGATTTAAAAAAACAACAACAAAAAAACAACAAACACAACGGCATGACTCTTGACAAATAATAAGAGTCCACAGATCTGGCTGGCGGTCGGCTCTCTTTAAACCTGAGACACGTGGTGTGATGGATTTATCCTTCTCACAAATTATTGATGTCTTGCTTTATCTATGACGTGGAAACTAAGAAAACGATTTTTTTTTTTTAAATTTGAAAATTAAATCCCGGGATTATCGAAAATTCCGGTTTTCATAAATCCGATCCCGGTTTTTTCGAGCATCAATTATGGTCCGGTATTCCGGTATTTTCGAAAAATCGGGATCCCGGATCGCGACCCCTAGTAAACTTCAAATTTTTCAAGTCGGTGTCCCCCCCCCCCCCACACCCCACCCTTTTGAGATGGTGTCACCTAGCGCGGTCCGCACCTCTCCAGCTACGCCCTGCTCACAAATTATTAAATTATCTAGTCTGTATGGCTGAAATTTTTCAAATCGGTGGACCCCCCCCCCCCACACCCCACCCTTTTGAGATGGTGTCACCTAGCGCGGTCCGCACCTCTCCAGCTACGCCCTGCTCACAAATTATTAAATTATCTAGTCTGTATGGCTGCAACCATGTGCTCAATGGGCGCACAAAATAAAGTGATTCGAATAACTATAGGAGATGGGGAAAACTAACGCATCGCCGCAGCCATTGTTTGGCGGGATATTGCTAGTACTTGAGAACTTGAGAAGATGTTCATTATTCGAATCAGAAAGGATCTTTTGAAATTACAGATTTTTATTAAAATTTTAATACAAATTGAATTTTAGAAAAAAACAGTAAAAAAAAACAACAACAAAAAAAACTTTTCAAACATTTAAAAAAAAATTGCAAATAAACAATAATAGTTCAGGTTTTATATAAAATATCTACATTTATGCATATATGGAGAGGTACTGACATTTGGACTTCAGGCTTTTTTCGTTGATGGGGAAAGAAAGAGAAGGGTTAATTTAGCGTTTAGCAGTAACGCTGCCATAATGGACTAGTTACCTGAAATTTGTTTGAAAGAAATTTCATCGACTGAAAATTGGATCGAACGCATAATAGTATATACTAGATGGAGCTCGCCAAACATTGGGGACAGCAATTCACGAACTTCCTATCTACTAAAGTTGATTGACAAAAACGTGAACTCGAGTTACGCACATTTAAGAAAGCCAATTTTGCTGCCCCCCCCCCCATGGGCGCCCGCAGGGGGGGGCAAGGGTGGGGGCACATAACCCCCCCCTACCCGGATTGATAGGATAAAAAAAATTTAGACAAAAAATGTATTAAAGTAAAGAGAAAATAAAGAGAAAGTAACTAAGCTGATGTCCTGTCCGTTCGTTCACCATACAAATACGCTACAGTAAATTAAAACTACATTAAAACATTACTAAAAATAAAAATTTTTTTCCCCCCCCCCCCCCCAAGAAAGTTAATCGATTTTTTGTCTCGCAATACGACCGAGTAGGTATTCACACTTCCTCGAATGGCAGTCTCGGCTGCACTGCACAAAGGAGAGAGGCATGACTTCTGGTTATCTGAGGCCCTCCGTGATGCTCTTTTTGTTGCAAGGGGATTTGTTTCACGCATCTTCTGCCTGTGTGACTCCCTCACACCCTTCTGTTTGCCAACTGGGGATGGTACTCTGCAATAATCTCCCAGTCGTTGATTTCTATGCTGGCTTCCCCCATGTTCCTTTTACAAACGTTCTTTAAATCGTAGTCACTGCCGTCCAACAAGTCTTGCTCCCTTTGCCAAATCTCCACACAGCAGACTCATTGGAGCACGGCCGACCTCCATTCTCGCATAATTGGCGAAGGCGCCTCTTGCTAAGAGCGGAGAATATGCTACTCATTTTTGAACGTTCCAAGACCTCTGCAAAATGCGACGCAGACATCTTTGGTGGAAGCTATTCAGTTTCCGCTCATGACTGGTATGTGGTCCACACTTCAATGTCAATGGGAGCTTACGAAGCACACATGCCTGATATATGCTTAGTTTTGTAGTTTTTTAAATAGCCTAAATTTTATAATGCACAGAAATAGATAGATGTGAATCATCAAGCTTTTATTAAATTAATTTTGCAATTACAATACTGATGGGGATATAACAAATCAAAATTTAGTACCAATAAATGTGGTTATCTTTAGTATTTACTTTCTAAAATATGTAGATGATGTGTTATTAAATTTAAGATACACTGAATACATCTGCAAGAAAATATAGATCAAGAATAACTAGACATAAAGTTATACTATGACAGGTGCATGATATACAGCAAACAATTTCTAAGTCAACTTTTCTTGTAAAAACTTGATAACTTGCTATTTTGGGAAATTTTTTTAAAAACTTTATTTTTTTGGCTTAATCATAATGTCAATTTAAATAATTTAGATGCCTAATTTTTTTGTTTTTTTCCAGCACATTTGTTTTAATAAATATTTATGAAATTAAATTATCAGATTTAATAACGTTCCATGTGTCATTGTGTTGACAATAAAGAGTTTTTCCATATATAATTGTTATTTTTCTTTTTTCCAGTGATTTTAAAGAAGGACACATCACCATCATTGAATTTTTACTTGAATGTCAAAAAATTATAATGTGGGCACACACTGAAGTAAATACTGAGATTTAACAAAGCATTTTTATTACATTATTTTTTTAAATTTCAGGCAAGATATACATTTTGAAAAAGCAATTTCCTGTCTTCCATGTTGTTAATGTAATTTAGTGCAGTAAAAGGCCTTTGGGCAAACTCAACAATTACAAATATCCTGCATTACAGGAAATAAGAATTTTACAATTATTGCAAATAGAAAGTGAGTTCCTATGTCATCAAACCTAAATATTTTTTTTTTGGTAACGTATTGTTTTATGGCTATTTTTTTTTTCATATTGGGTTTACTTGAGGTTGCCTTACTTTGTTAGGAAAATTCTTTAAAGCATTAAAAAAAACTTTTGTATTCTAATACATACAAACTATTTACAGGTATTGTTATACTGGTACTTAAAATCTAGGTCACTCACTCTAAATATTTGTGAAGCATTTAAAAAAATCAAATGTCATATCTGTTGCTTTCTTTTGCGTTTTTGTGTGTGAAAAATTGTTAGTCAGTAGTCCTTACTCAAATTTATTTTATAAATATCAAATACTCATTTCCCACCAAATTTAAGAAAAGAAATATAACCTTCTAAAATGATAAAACATAGTGGGAAATTGGTTAATCTTATAGGAGGAAATCATTGGGGTAAGGCCTGGGGGGAGAGAGAGAGAGAGAGAGGGAGGGCATTATTTCCTTACAGAACATTTTACAGACATTTAAAAAACAGAGAAAAGCAAGGCTCAGAACAAAAGAAGGGTTCAATATTTTTTTTTATCCCGATATGCACCTTTGCACAAGTGATAGGTCAAAATATTTTTCTCATCAAAAGCTATCTGCATTTGTACAAGCAAACCCTTTATTTTAAAATTACTGGCCAACTATTGTTTTGAGTTGTTTAAATTGTTTGCTAAATGCTAGTTTCAATTTTAAACAATTTTGTATTTTTATCAAAAAATGTTATTGTTTTTTTAACCCTTACAGTACTCGGCGCGTCTTTTTGCAGTGACCTAATTTTTCCCTGTGACCCAAGCGCATCTTTTTTCACTAGCCGATTGTTTTCCCTGTGGCCCAAGGGCATCTATTTGCCACATAGAGGGGTATCTAATAAAAACACAGAAACGAAGCTATAAACTTTTACCCCAGTCTTGGGCAGAATGTTTATTCGTTAGGGGAATAGTCAAATTTTAATTTGCTTTTTAAATTATGAAAATCGACCAATTACTGAGCTTTTTGAACGGATCTGTATTTGTTGTTTCCATGGTGCTACCTAATCGCTATTGCTGATGGCGACTTACACCCACTTGATGAAACCTTTTGTTCTGAAAATATTATTGAGCTTTAATTGGGATTAGAAGTGTTTTTTTTTTAACACCCTTATCCATTTCTGAAAAGATAATTCTCTACATGTTATTATCAATTGGTTAAAACAAAAAAGTTACAAAATAAATAAACAATCCTATATAATTTTGACTCATTCCAAAATAATGTCTGAGCCACAGGGAATAATTAGCCAATTAATGGCCGGTACTGAGACAATAAAAGCAAAAAGTAGGTCAGTTCTGTATGGGTTAAGCTCTGAAATATTTTGTTCAATGTATAAATAAAGAGCTCAATTTTTAAAGTGCCTAAAGTTATAACAGTGTCAGGTGGGCAGGGTAAGAGGCCGTAGAGTAGTCTGTTCTGATTGTTTCAGGGTGTCGTCAGTGTCTCCTCAAGCTCCTTCATAGAGATAAAGTCCAACAGCTTCTGAGGGAGTGGAAGTTTTGAAATGTCCATGAACAAACGAAAGCCCAGATGGTGCCTGATCCACCTGCGGCAGATCTGTCGTAGCGTCATCACTTGGTGGGCGTGGTCCAGCCAGTGGCTCACCTTCATTTGATAAGGAGAGAGAAAAAAGATGAATAGAAACATAGTATTGTTAAATTAAAAGTGTGGTTTTTCTTCTGAAACCCAAACATTGATAATTAAGATGTCTGTAATATATTACTAAAATATCTCAAAAAAAAGGGGTGGGGGGTGTCATGAAAATTTGTCCAGGGAATACCAAGTATCATGAGGGAGTAGTCAATAACAAGGAGCAGTAGTCAGTAACAAGAGGGAGTAGTCAGTAACAAGAGGGAGTAGTCAGTAACAAGAGGGAGTCGTCAATAACAAGAGGGAGTAGTCAATAACAAGAAGGAGTAGTCAGTAACAAGAGGGAGTAGTCAGTAACAAGAGGGAGTAGTCAATAACAAGGAGCAGTAGTCGGTAACAAGAGGGAGTTGTCAGTAACAAGAGGGAGTAGTCAGTAACAAGAGGGAGTAGTCAGTAACAAGAGGGAGTAGTCAGTAACAAGAGGGAGTAGTCAGTAACAAGAGGGAGTAGTCAGTAACAAGAAGGAGTAGTCAGTAACAAGAGGGAGTAGTCAGTAACAAGAGGGAGTAGTCAGTAACAAGAGGGAGTAGTCAGTAACAAGAGGGAGTAGTCAGTAACAAGAGGGAGTAGTCGGTAACAAGAGGGAGTAGTCAGTAACAAGAGGGAGTAGTCAGTAACATGAGGGAGTCGTCAGTAACATGAGGGAATAGTCAGTAACATGAGGGAGTAGTCAGTAACATGAGGGAGTAGTCAGTAACAAGAGGGAGTAGTCAGTAACATGAGGGAGTAGTCAGTAACATGAGGGAGTAGTCAGTAACAAGAGGGAGTAGTCAGTAACATGAATTAAATGAATCTATTTCTTACAGACAGAAACCTTTCATACAACAAACCAGCCTGTTGGCTACAGCATTGGGCAAATAAAGAGAGATAACCTACTAATACACCATAAATTCTGTAAACAAATTTGATTGGAATTTTATAGCCTTAATATTATCACAAAGACCATTATGATCAATTCAATAGCTTTATATTAATTTTTTTTTAAAAACTATTTAAACACTGTTTTAGACTTAAACTAGGTTTCAATTGTGCCAGTATTTATTTAGGTTGTCATAGATTAAAGGCCAAATAATTAATAAAGCTCCTCAATGAATCTCAAACTATTGTTTATGCAGCCTTCTGTCTTAAAAATGAAATGGATCTTTCTAAACACTTTAAACAAACAAGGTCCACAGTACTGTCCCTACATATACTCTAATATTTATATTTTACTTAAAATATAAGTCATTAAAAAATAAAAATATGATTTAAGATCTATCCTTTATTAATCCTTGATGTGCAGTGACCTTCTGTGTGATGTGTAGTGACCTTCTGTGTGACGTGTAGTGACCTTCTGTGTGACGTGTACTGACCTGTGTGATGTGGACTGATCTTTTGTGTGATGTGTACTGACCTTCTGTGTGACGTGTACTGACCTTCTGTGTGACGTATACTGACCTTCTGTGTGACGTGTACTGACCTTCTGTGTGACATGTACTGACCTTCTGTGTGACATGTACTGACCTGGTTATCAGCAAACAGTACATGTATCTCTGGATGACCTAGAAACTCCCTAAGATGATTGATATCATAGCCACTGATGATGAACAATTTGAGGACCTGAATTAGTTTTAATTCTACAGCCAACTTCACGGGGCAGCTGTCATGGAGTTGTCCAGGAGGGCACTGAAATAGGTATAAAATAGAGATGTCAATAAAGTTAGACAGATATATGACATTTATATCTGTAAATTTAAATATATATATATGTGTGTGTGTACAGAGAGAGAGAGAGAGATAGATAGCTATAAATACATATAGATATACATCTATAAAATTAGATAGATATATGGACATATAGATATAACTACCCGGTACGCTAGAATGTTTTTGACATCTGAGAAACCGTTCTCAATTCAAGTGAATTCTTACTATTTTTAAAATTGCTATCAAGCAGCGGTCTTCACTGGTGTTCAAAGGTTCACAGGTGGGGGCTGGCTATTCCTATACGAGGCCAAGTAGGCATTAGCCTGGAGTCTCAAACATTGAACGGGGTTTCAAAATTTCAGATTTAGAGGCCATAATAATAATAATAACAATAATAATGAAGAGTTTTCAAACAAAATAAGTGAAGATGTTGATGAAGTTAAACACCAAGCCAAAATCCACCTTGCCAAATGTGAAATGTTACACATTCATTTGTCTGTTCTATTAAACATAACCATAAACCTGATGATGAAATGAATCAGTCCCACGCAGATCTTAATCAAATGAAACACAGGCAAACACTCCAGATGGCCTTCCCTAATGTGGGAGCAATCTTGGGACTAGCTCTTAGAGAGACGTTAAATGTTATCATATTTAAATTCATATTTGATCTAATCCTCAAATGGATATTTAATAATATTTATACTGTTTTCCACATATGTACAGTGATTAAATTTTTTTATTTTTTTTTTTAAATTTTCCAAGTGCTAATAATGAGAAAAACTTTTTCCTTTTTGTTTCTTCAGAAATCATGTGAACAGCTGTGAGTTTGAAATGGTACCTCACTTTATTTCATAGTTAGTTTTCGTTTCTTTATTAAGGTATGTTATGAAACTGTTGAATGACCATTAAATAAAAAGTTATGTTGAGTGATGACCTGTCAGGTAGACATTACCATCGTTTAGAGTGATTGATATTAGAAATAATTATAATATTTAACAACAATAATATCAATGGCTGGTGCAAGTGCAGACTCTCTCTCTCCCACCCCCCCCCTCCACCCCCAATGGAAACTTACAAGTGTAACAATTTTGTTACTATTTTAATTTCTATGTTTTGGAGAAAAAAGTGTGGGGGGGATATATTTTTAATGCTATGGGCCCTTACAGTTGTGTTGCAAGTTACTGCACTTTATCTAAAATCTAAGATACCATACAACCTCCATAAATACCACGTGACAGTGCTTCACAATTCTAATGCCGCTTTTAACCGAACTAACGCATAAGACACACCGCGCACAATCAAACACAATAAGTCGGTGCGCAACAATGGTCGGTGAATGTCTCTACTGGACACACACACACACTACGAACTTCGTGGCGAATTCCGGTTTTTTTGGGGGGGGGGGGGGGGGGGGGGGGGGAGGAGGGGGGGGGGTTCGGGGTGGGGGTGTAAATGGCAAGTAAATCTCTGCTTGTGACATTGTCATCAGGTCGAAAAACAGACATTCCATTATTTATTATCACCTGTCTTCATTGCTTTGTTGTTTGATATCCCAATAGTCAATAGTATATCCCAATGGTGTATCCCAGTGTTATATCCCAATGTTACATCCCAATGTTATATTTCAATGTTATATTTCAATCTCATATCCAAATAGTATATCCCAATGTTATATCTTAATGTTATATCCCAATGTTTATCTCAATATTATATTCCAATCTTATATTCCAATCTTATATTCCAATCTTATATTCCAATCTTATATTCCAATCTTATATTCCAATCTTATATTCCAATCTTATATTCCAATCTTATATTCCAATATTATATTCCAATATTATATTCCAATATTATATTCCAATATTATATTCCAATATTATATTCCAATATTATATTCCAATATTATATTCCAATATTATATTCCAATATTATATTCCAATATTATATTCCAATATTATATTCCAATATTATATTCCAATATTATATTCCAATATTATATTCCAATATTATATTCCAATATATTCCAATATTATATTCCAATATTATATCCTAAAAATATATGGACCAACAAATCTATCAATAACATATAGCCAATAAAATGGCTGTCATTATTACTATTTTTTTTACACTTGTGAGGTGGTTGGCAGAATTCAAGTGCTGGTCATCAGTGGGCCCAGACAGAAGACGGACCAGAGCTGCCCTAGTCAGAATACTCTAGCCTCTGTTTCCATGATAACTTCACACAGCTTTTCAATGAAAGTTTGACAAAAAATACGAAACGCTACCGATGATGTTTGGCATTACACCCATGTAAAATGTAAAAAAAATGTGTGTTCATCATGTCAATTAATGTTAATAGAAGAGGGAAAACATGTTGGAAGGGGGCTGAGCTGGAAGAAGGGGGTGTGGGGTGCTTGAGTAATACCAAACAGTTTGCCAATATTATCATTTGCTATGTAGATCATTAATGAGACAACTCATTTTCCAAGCATTAATAACTTTATTTCCACCACAAAAAAATACATTGACATGCACGTAAATGGAAAATTACACTGCACTAACTTGGACATTAACAGAGACATGCATCAATCAAGAAAATATAATCCAAAAATTTGGACATAGCTGCACAAACTTGATTCAAATCCTTTACAACAGGATGTGTACATTTTAGGTGGGGATTGGGGGAGGGGGGGTGGAATTTTAATGAGGTAGAAAATTGTCATGCAGAACATTCAGCTATGATATACCTGATATGTATCCACCAGGCCATTGGCCCGAAGGAGCAGGGCCACAATACCGAGTCTGGCATTGGCCACAGCGTACCACAACGGACTCTTTCTATCACAGTCGAGTAAATTTATATCGGCCCCTACAGATATGAGATCACTCACACAACTAGAACAAAAAACAAACATGGTAACATTTGATGGCGTGGACTTAACCTTCCCAATATGGCAGTTTTGAGAGTAGCAAAAAACTTTCAAAATACTAAGATTTTTAAAAATCATAACTTTTTGTTTCCTAAATAAGATATGTAAATAAATTTGTATCCACATTCTAAGCATCACGGGTTCGGGACATAAAAGCATAAAAAATGCTATAGGATCATTTTGAAAAATCAGTTTCAGATATCTACATTGAGATACCCAGATAAATTCAACCCAGATAAATTCAAACAGATTTTTACTAACTGTGACATCACCAGACACTACAGTCTCATGTGAGTAATTGATTGATTTGATATTTATATCGCGCTGGTATTCATGCCACTTTAGCATGCTCAATTCGATCTGGTTTTCTGAAATCTATTTAAACAAAAAGTTTTAAAATGTTTCTTAAATGATTTTTTATCATTTTCTATTCCCCTCAAAGATTGAGGCAAACTGTTCCATAATTTTGGCGCCATCGCTTCAAAGGAGCGCACCCCATAAGACTTTTTCCTATGTTCATTCACACTGTGAACACTCAGCAAGGACTGTGTTGAAGACCGCAGGCTCTTCAAAGATACATGTTAATAAATCAATTCTTTGAGATATTCCGGTGCTGAGCCATCTATGCAGCTGTACGCCAGGGACTATTTGGGTGAGCGTGTGTTTCTAACAGTAATTTATTTATTCATGCTTCAGAGCTGCCATGAATATTTTCTTCAAATAGCTTGTTTAATAAGAAACTAAATGTGATTGCATATGTGTAACCACTCAGGGTAATCTGATCTAACATGTGTACCCATCAAAAGTTGTTGCTCTAACACGACATGCATATCAATACCATCAAAACTATTACCTCCGGTGACCCTTGTAGGCCAAAATATGCAAGGGAGTTTTTCCAGCCCCATGGTTTGCCTTGTTTGCGTCCACTCCTTTCACCTGGCACAGAGCGTGTATAACCCGATCTAGGCCTTCGGTGGCTGCCATCATGAGCGGAGTACATCCATCTTTGTCTTGAATGTTGACATCGGCACCTGGAGGTCAGGGTCATTTGATTGGTAAGACTTGGAAAAAGAGTTTGTGTTGATTGGATGTGATGTGCTATTTAGTTTATGAATGTGACTGAACTTGTAGTGATTTTAAATAAATTCTTGTCCAGGATTGAAAATAAATCCAGGCATAATCTCAGACAATGTCTGTAACAGAGTAACAACTCTGTAATAAAGTAATACTGGAAAGCATTTTTTTTAAAAATGCAAAGCCACTATAAGACAATCAAATAGCCACTATAAGAAAATCAAATAGCCACTATAAGACAATCAAATAGCCACTATAAGACAATTAAATAGCCACTATAAGACAACCAAATAGCCACTATAAGACAGCCAAATAGCCACTATAAGACAATCAAATAGCCACTATAAGACAATCAAATAGCCACTATAAGATAATCAAATAGCCACTATAAGACAATCAAATAGCAACTCTTAAAAGCCTTAGATATTGTTGAGAGAGAAACCCTGTGGAAACTATTGCAACACTGATATTGCACACAGGGCTCTCTACCATCATCATTAGAGTCAGAAGTGTGTCAGGGCTCTCTACCATCATCATTAGAGTCAGAAGTGTGTCAGGGCTCTCTACCATCATCATTAGAGTCAGAAGTGTGTCAGGGCTCTCTACCATCATCATTAGAGTCAGAAGTGTGTCAGGGCTCTCTACCATCATCATTAGAGTCAGAAGTGTGTCAGGGCTCTCTACCATCATCATTAGAGTCAGAAGTGTGTCAGTGCTCTCTACCATCATCATTAGAGTCAGAAGTGTGTCAGGGCTGTCTACTGTAATCATAAGAGTCAGGGGTGGGGCAGGGTTGTCTACTATCACCATTAGAGTCAGTGTTGCAAATGGTCAGGGGTGCAACAGGGCTGTCTACTATCACTATTTCACTTTCGTATAGTCATAGATTGGATTATGAGAAGGACAACATAATGTGGGGGACATGGAATACAATGGACCATTTTTAAGCCATTAGAAAACATGGGTTCTGCAGATGACATCGCCCTATAGTCCCAAAGCCAAAAACAAATACAAGACAAAACTGCAAAGCTTGATTCGATTTCCAGAGAATAGGACATGCAGTAAATGAAAAAAACCACCTAAATTTATGGGAGTAAATCCAAATAGCAAAAGAAATGTAGCAATAGGAGGGAGATCAGTGGGAGCAGTAGAAAATTTTACCTATTGAGGAAATTTAATTAGTAAAGAAGGGTGGGGGGGGGGTTGTTGTCGGAGGCAGTTATAAAGGCAAGAATACAGAAGGCTAGAGGAGTTGTTTCTTTCTTTACCCAACTTAAAAATATTTCTAGGCAAATAACGAAAGAGAGACAAGAATGATGTTTAGCTCCAGTGTTAAGTTTGTTCAGCCACATAGCTCAGAAAGCTTGAGGTCAACCACGAATGATTGGAAAGAGACCGCAAAACGTGGAGAATAGCTGCCTTGGTAAACCCTCGACATCAAGTGGTTGCACAAAACTGGCAGAAAGCTTTCACCAGCGAACAAAAAATAGAAAAAAACAGAATTAAATTTTAAAAATAGCCCTTGTCTGAAAAGTAAATATCCTAGAGGGCAGCAAAAAAAATTGTGGAAAGAAGAAGAGAGAATTCATAAGAGTGGGAGTTGCAAGCCATAGATTGGGACTAGGTGTAATAATATACATTCATAATAAAAATTAGCTGGCACGCTGCTCCTAGTTAAAAAAGCTGAGCTATTTGAGTGTATATATATATAAAAGATAAGTCTTTGAATTTTAGTAACCACTTTAAGTGTGTCCCTAAGACAAAATAAGAATGAAGACAGGAAATGGGACAGCCTCACCGTACCAGCTTTTATAAGCTGTTCAACAGCCACGGCCGTGTGGCTGGCATAGTGTAAAGCCGTTCTCCCAGTATCGTCCGTGCGGTTCACATCACAGCCTGCATCCAACAGGCTGCGGATGGCCAGGTAATGCTTGCCGCGGACAGCCAGGATCAAAGCTGTGTTTCCAGAGGAATCGCTGGCGTTGAGGCTGCAACCATGAGCTAACAGGATCTGTACAGTCAACAAATAGTAAAGCTTTGTTTTTAAGATTTCTTGACCTGTAAAATTGAATAGAAGACTTAACATTTAAACTTTTGAGTGTTTGTTGTACCAGTGTTGTACCAGTGTTGTACCAGTGTTGTACCAGTGTTGTACAACCAGTCAGTAATTTTATATGAGTTGGTATGTTTTTTTTTAGTTGAAAGAACTTGTTGAATATTTTCACTGTGGGTTTCAGTTTCTTTTATGTGTTAGAATTTTGTTAGCTTTTGAAGGATGGCATATAACAGATGGAAGTATTTGAAGAAAATAAAGGCACTTTTATTCTCTGATTCTGATAGACTACAATGCTGCAACCAAGTACTGGCATTTGTGCAACGGTTTGGGAAATGATGCGGCTATTCTAATGGCTCCTAGCAGGTGCCAGGGCAGCCTTGAAACTCGCAATTAATTTTGAGTCCACGGCGGCATTGTCCGGTTGGTTCCAAACAATTATTGCTCGTGGGAAGAATTAATGTTTATATTGAACTGTGTTACAACGAGGCACAGTGAAGCATCTACTATTGTTCTGGATGTAACTGCTCATGGAGTTGTCAGAGGTGAAGTCAGGGTTTACTGAGCGTTTGGCTCTGACTAAGCGACCTGGCTTCTGCAGGGTTAGATACGTGTTAGCTGGAATGGCCGGCACTAGCCCCGTGACCACTTTATAGAGAAATATTAGACGGAGCTTTTCTCGTCTGTTTTTGAGGGAGGGGATGTCAAATCAATTTAAGAGGTCAGTGACGAAGCCAGGAGTGGTGGATTTGTAGTCACTTTCGATGAAGCGCACTGCGTTATGTTGTATTCGCTTGATCTTGTCCACATCTTGCTTTAGGTAAGGGTCCCATATTATCGCACCATATTCTAGTAGCGGACGGACAAGTGTGAGATAGGCATTTAGTTTGCAGGATGTTGGGCAGTGGCGCAGATTTCTTCAAATGAAACGAAGTGTGGAGTTGGCTTTTTAAAAAAATGTTTTGACAAAGTAATATTTTAATATCGCTAACTTATTTATTGTCATGAAATTTTTAAAAAATGATACACTTCACTTCAATTCAACCAAATGTAGTATCAAATAAATTGCTATAATAAAAATGTCTATTTATATTTTTAGCACTAAAATGGTTGTAATATAAATTTCCATCTGTATTTATAAGAAATAAAGTTATCATAATATAAATTACTATTGGTCTTTTTTAGAAATAAAATTATCCTAATATAAATTTCCATTCATAATTTTTAAAATTAAAATTATTATAATATAAATTACAGTATTTATTGGCGTATAACACGCACTTTTTCTCCCTGAAAATAGGGGGCAAATGATGTGTGCGTGTTATACGCCAATATAATGTTTAGTTTTTTTTCCTACTATTCGTCTTTTTTAGAAATAAAATTATCCTAAAATAAATTTCCATTCATAGTTTTGTAGAATCATTTGTTATTTTTGGTTTTGTTTTTAAAAGTTATTCATGAAGTATGATGAAGATCAGGAAGCGAGCCTGAAAGAAATAAAAATGTATTATAGTTCACTCACGTCCACACATTCGTCTTTCCCCCATTTGGCAGCCGCATGTAATGCTGTGCTGTTGCTGCTACCTATGGAGTCTAGTGTGGCGCCACATTCACACAAATCCTTGACAATGTCATGGTGACCTCCTAGGACAGCCAGGTACAAAGGCGTGTTGTCACTGGCATCTCTGATATTGGGGCTTGTGCCAGCTGGTGATGAGATTTGTCTGGGTCTTAAAAAAAGGTACTTGGGGAAAGTTGACATTATGTGTATGCAGCAAATTCAACTTGAACAAGGAATAGTTAACAAGGGAGAATACAAGGACAAACACTATTGAACAGAAAAAATTAAAATTACTGCCCTAGTCTTCTTTTTTTGTGTGTGTCAAATTTGCAATTTTTTTTCTTTAATTTTTAAATAAATGGGTATACATGCTTTATTGTTTTAAATTTAATTGATATGTCAAAAGCTTCATTGAAAATAAATTTCCTAAAATTAAAATTTTTTGTCCAAAGTTTTGTTAAATGTCCTAAAAAACCGTATATTTGTATTACTCCAACACTAATTTATTTCCACTTTTAAATAAGTAAATCATTTTTGCACCCTGGAGTTCACAAGAAATTTTGAATGTGCCCTTAATTCATGTAATTATATATTATCATGACATACAATCATGTAGAAATATTTCATACTGGATAAAAGAATATCTAAAAAAAATTAAGAAAAGAAAAAGGGAAAAAAAAAATGAAAATAATAATTAAAATCCCTTGATTTAGACTTTCAATGAATACCATACTGACTTTTTAATATACATTTGACACAGTCTGTGTAACCCTCTCGACTTGAATAGATCAAAGCTTTCTCTAGGTCAGGTACAGAGGTGTGTCCATTCAACAAAGTGGTCAAGGCTTTGGTATTTTTGGACTGAACAGCCAAGAGGATGCTGGAAGTGTAAAGAGCAAATGGGCAAACATTAATATTCCTGTTGATTCAAGGTAGAGTTGATTGAAAAATAAGGGACAAAAAAAACAACAACCCTACAAAAGAAATACTTTTGAAAAATATGGATTTATTTTTGCTCATTTCTGAAAGCACATAGGCACATAGAAAAAACAATGAAGTTATTGTTATGACCTATGCACACTATTTATTTATTCAAGTCTTGAGGGAAGAAATTTGATACAAATTAGGCCTACACACTTATACATTAGCTTTCACAGATACTGGTGGAACATTTTAATCAAAATTCATACTATTCTTATTCATAGTATAGGATTGGACAAATTGAAAAAAAAATTAAAACTTATTTATTATTTGTCCAGGGGAGGTGACATGAGGGGTACAATTTACCTTAGACATCCTTTAAGACAACAATATTCTCTTGTGCTTTATCATAAAACTTGAACTTCAATATTTTTACACCCGCAGGGAGTCCAGACCGCGGGAACCCAACAAAGTAAAGTCCAACTTCGCCTATGCCTATATTGTATATGTCATTCGTTTTTCAATTATTTTTTTTTTAATAATAGAATTATTAATTTACAAGTAATTACATTGTTGGGTAGAATTCCCTTCAAGCCGGCGCAGGAGAATCTGGATCGTCAAGGAACTAGGCAGGGACGTAGTGTACTTCCCTACAGCCTACACACACAGTGTAGTGATTAGAAATAGTTGGTCGTACACACTTAATCTTAACTTAAGCTTAGTTTAGACTTAGACTAGACTGAGACTGTATTGTATGTAGTAGACGAAAGTCTTGTAAACATTAATTTTAATTAATCGATATAATTAAAAAATAATTACCGGTACCTATTCATTGCAGATATGTACACATTCAAATTAACTGTTACAAAGTTGCTGTTACAAAAAAAACACACTTTCATTGGATCGCTATAACAACATTTCTTTCTTGGCACACCATCACATTTAGAACAACACTTGGAGGTGAATGGTTGTTTATGTCTATATTTAGATCCTCATCCCCTCCTCCCCAAAAAACCGGAAACGACCTCAAAAAAGCACGCGCGCTGATTTAAAGGGAAGTAATACAGAAAAGGTAATGCCCTTTAGAATTAAACGGATTACCTTCCTTTGACCAATTTCTACATCAACTGAAGAAGAAAGTTAATATAATTATGTGTAGTGTCATGAAAAAAATTAAAGCCTTACACAATTGATAGACTGAATCGAAACTCTTGACAATTATTGGATTTTATAAAAAAATATTTAGTAGACCCTAAATTGTTTTTAGCTTTCTTGTTCAATCTTTTTCATGCTTGTTTTACAATGATACTAGTTATAGCCCGTCAAAATGACGGAATGTTCATAAATATTAAAATACTTTGTATTCTATAAGTATATTAAATGACGGCTGTTTCATATATTTAATATGTACTTATGATTTCGGGTAAAGAAAAGGCATTATACTTTTTTTTTCAATGCAACTAAGAAAACAAAGACATCTTCTTCATGTAGCGAAAAATTGTTTAATAATTGTAAAAGCATATTATGAACATGTATAGGTCTTTCAAAGATTGTCTCTATTGTCTTTGAAAAATAATGTCAACGCGTTCAAGAACTTTTTCCTTTTTTTTAAAGGTGACTTTACTGCGTATTCTTACGGTGTAAGGTTCTTCCAAATGTTTTTTTCTCTAAGCTTTGTTACATATTGAATTATGTATTTTGTTAATTAATTCATGGCATGCAATACGTTTTTATGAAAAATTACTCCTTGATGCGGGCTGTACATTTATTTTTTTTGGAAATCGCTCCCATAATGCATTTTAATCCAAAAAACAAAACAAATGTAACTTTCTAATCCAACAAAACAATTGTCACTTTTTAACCCAACAAAACAAAAACCACTTGCTAATCAAACAAAACAAATGTCACTTTCTAATCCAACAAAACAAATGTCACTTTCTAATCCAACAAAATAAATGTTGCTAGCTAATCCAACAAAACAAATGTTGCTTGCTAATTCAACAAAACAAACTTTGCTTGCTAATTCAACAAAACAAATGTTGCTTGCTAATTCAACAAAACAAATGTTGCTTGCTAATCCAACAAAACAAATGTTGCTTGCTAATCCAACAAAACAAACTTTGCTTGCTAATCCAACAAAACAAATGTTGCTTGCTAATTCAACAAAACAAACTTTGCTTGCTAATCCAACAAAACAAATGTTGCTTGCTAATCCAACAAAACAAACTTTGCTTGCTAATTCAACAAAACAAATGTTGCTTGCTAATTCAACAAAACAAATGTTGCTTGCTAATCCAACAAAACAAATGTTGCTTGCTAATTCAACAAAACAAACTTTGCTTGCTAATTCAACAAAACAAATGTTGCTTGCTAATTCAACAAAACAAATGTTGCTTGCTAATCCAACAAAACAAATGTTGCTTGCTAATCCAACAAAACAAACTTTGCTTGCTAATCCAACAAAACAAATGTTGCTTGCTAATTCAACAAAACAAACTTTGCTTGCTAATCCAACAAAACAAATGTTGCTTGCTAATCCAACAAAACAAACTTTGCTTGCTAATTCAACAAAACAAATGTTGCTTGCTAATTCAACAAAACAAATGTTGCTTGCTAATCCAACAAAACAAATGTTGCTTGCTAATTCAACAAAACAAACTTTACTTGCTAATCCAACAAAACAAATGTTGCTTGCTAATCCAACAAAACAAATATTGCTTTCTAATCCAACAAAACAAACGTTGCTTGCTAATCTAACAAAACAAATGTCACTTTCTAATCAAACAAAATAAATGTTGCTACTAATCCAACAAAACAAATGTCACTTTCTAATCCAACAAAACAAACATCATTTGCTAATCAAACAAAATAAATGTCATTTGCTAATTCAACAAAACAAATGTCACTTGCTGACCAACGAAAGAAATGTCCCTTGCCAATCCAACAAAGCAAATGTCACTTGCTAATCCAACAAAACAAATGTCGCTTGCTAATTCAACAAAACAAATGTAGCTTAATAATTCAACAAAACAAATGCTGCTATCTAATCCAACACAACAAATGTTGCTTGCTAATCCAACAAAAGGAATATTAACCCTCTCAGGACTTACGTAGATTGTATTTCGCCATTTATTTATTGACGCATTGTTTTGGTATTTGGGCTAACCTTCAACTTATCACGTATCTGAAAGTGATTTTAAAAAAAGCAAGGGAAAAAATATGTTATATATTTAAACCAACGAAACAATTTGAGAGAAAAGAAAAAGAGGTTGTGACGGCGTGACGACTCGTAATTTTCTTTTTGTCATTTATTTGGTTTAATGAACTGCCTGATAAAAGAAAGCCCCCCCCCCCCAACCCTAACTCCTCCACCCCCACCCCCCCCCAGCAGGGAGAGCTCCTTTGGTTTATCGGGAAACCGCAATGAAGTGGATCTCTCCCACAATTAAATTTTCAATACGAGTTCGGTAAGCCCCCAGGTTAGGGGCGCCATTGTTTTATCTCGTTGGGACGTAGTGGGACGTGGTGGATATCTGGGATTTTCAAAAAATGAAAACTAATCTCTCCGACCCCCCCCCCCNGGGGGGTAAGGCCGGGGAATCTCGTCCAGGTGTAAGGCTGATAACAGGCTAAACAATGTCTTCATTTCTGAGCTGGGTTATCGTCTCCTAGTGGACTGACTGGCCGTCAGCACAAGTGATCCAGTGCAAGTTGTGACAACGTTATGTATGGGGAAGGGAGAAGCTGGTGGGGGGGGGGGGGGGGGGCAGAGCTTGTGACGTTTGACTTAACATTGTAAAAGAGCAGGCTTAAAGCAGAACTTTTCAATTAATTAAAGTAAATCATTTTTTTTTTTAAAAGGGTAGGGGGTGGGTGGTGGGGGAGGGGGGACAAAACATAAATATGTTATTGTTTCGTCGTCAAATTTAAAATAATTTGTATGAATGAGTTCAAGTTTACAATGTAAACGTATAACGTATAACGTATAAATGAAAATTTCAGTTTTGTTTGTTTGCTGTTGCTCGGTTTACAAACAGGACATAAAATTGGTTTTACACAATTATTGTAAAGTTCAATCGGGTCCCATTGATCGGTGAAGCTTATTTTTTTTTTTTAAAGACACTGCAGGGCACTGTAACATGTTGTATTAAGTATAATGTATGTGTATTTACTAATGATCGGTTGAATTTATATTTAGATCCAGTTTGTTCACAGGTTGGTTCACAGCTTGGTTTACTTTTTTTTAAATGTATTGATACGTTTGGTGGATTCATTGATCACTCCAGACTTGATGTCTCGGGGAGAGCTCATGGGATGACTGCGCACTTGATGTCTCGGGGAGAGTTCAATGGGATGACTGCACACTTGATGTCTCGGGGAGAGTTCAATGGGATGACTGCACACTTGATGTCTCCGGGAGAGTTCATGGGATGACTGCAGACTTGATGTCTTGGGGAGAGTTCAATGGGATGACTCCAGACTTGATGTCTCGGGGAGAGTTCAATGGGATGACTGGACACTTGATGTCTCGGGGAGAGTTCAATGGGATGACTGGACACTTGATGTCTCGGGGAGAGTTTAATGGGATGACTGGACACTTGATGTCTCGGGGAGAGTTCAATGGGATGACTGGACACTTGATGTCTCGGGGAGAATTCAATGGGATGACTGCTGACTTGATGTCTCGGGGAGAGTTCAATGGGATGACTGCACACTTGATGTGTTACATTTTGTGCTATACCATTAAGTGTTTATTTTTATTATTATTTTTTTTCGTTGTTGTTTGTTCGCCGAAGAAGGCTTCTAGCCGACACGTTCGTTATTTTGTTGGGTCCTCTTTTTAAAAATTAACTTTTCCCCATACTTTGTTTCGCTCATTTCCTAGAATCATTGAGCTGGATCGAATTCACTGAACCAAAGCCAAAGAAGGTGGCCCTCAGTGTGTCGTATGCCTTACAGACCCCAGCCAAAGGGGGTGGTCCTTGGGATGTCGTATGCCTTACATGCCCCAGCCAAAGGGGGTGGCTCGGGGTGTCGTATGCTTTACAGACCCCAGCCAAAGGGGGTGGCTCGGGGTGTCGTATGCTTTACAGACCCCACCCAAAGGGGGTGGCTCGGGGTGTCGTATGCTTTACAGGCCCCAGCCAAAGGGGGTGGCTCGGGGTGTCGTATGCTTTACAGACCCCAGCCAAAGGGAGTGGCTCGGGGGTGTCGTATGCCTTACAGGCCTTAAGCAAAGGGAGTGGCTCTTGGGGTGTCGTATGCCTTACAGACCCCAGCCAAAGGGGGTGGCTCTTGGGGTGTCGTATGCCTAGCCTTACAGGCGCTAAGCAACGGGAGTGGCTCTTGGGGTGTCGTATGCCTTACAGACCCCAGCCAAAGGGGGTGGCTCTTGGGGTGTCGTATGCCTTACAGGCCTTAAGCAAAGGGAGTGGCTCTTGGGTGTCGTATGCCTTACAGAACCCAGCCAAAGGGAGTGGCTCTTGGGGTGTCGTATGCCTTACAGATCCCAGCCAAAGGGAGTGGCTCTTGGGGTGTCGTATGCCTTACAGACCCCAGCCAAATAGGTTTAGACACAAGGATATAGTAAACCTTGCAGACCCCAGCCAAAAGGGTTGCCACAATGATATAGTATACCGGGTACCCTACAGACACGAGCCAAAGGGGGTTTGCCCTAGAATGTAGTTTAAATTCCGGACCCGGTTCAAGAAGTCCCTGCACACTTCTGGCGAGCTGAGACTTGCGCCCTACCCCCCCCCCCCCCCATCGTTATATAAATATAATGGTCGTGCTATCGTAGGACTATATTTTGAGATCCCCAAAAATTTGATCTTGTGACGTGGGCTCGCCTTTGGGGATGTTGACATTCGGACTTGGTTTAGGAACTAACTCCAGATTACACACACACACACACACACACATGTCGTAGGCAACTGAGGCTCGGCGTAACCAATAAGAAAAGCGGGATAGGATTTGATTCTACAGGCTCAGTCTTAAACTATTTATGGTTTGTGTGTGTGGGGGGGGGGTGCTTCTAATAGTTTTTTTTAATTGAAATACACATGGTGCGTCTCTGAACTCTTTGAACTACAGGTCAGCGCGTGGGATTAAAAATAGAAACGTAAACGATACAACGGATTTATGGAGGGGGTCATCAAGGCCGGATGGAACTGATCAGTTAAATCTATTCTGTGACCCATGCACTGTGGGGGGTGGGTCACTCGAGCAGGACGCACCTTCTGTGACGTTGTTAAGGTCAGTGGCTGTGTTAAGGTCAGTGACAGTGTTAATGTCAGCGACGGTGCTTATAAGTCTGTTGTTGTTTTTTTTCCAATTCCATTGTTCGGGTAAGACTTTGTCATTACTATATATATATATATATATATATATATATATACTCATTACACTCATAGATAATCCTATATAATGATATCGATCTTATTTCACTCATTTGGATTTCAAAAGTATTTATTAACTGTTCTTTTCTTAATCTAGAATATTAAAACTAGTTATAGCTCGCCAAAAATTGGCGACAGCAATGCATGAACTTCCCATCTAGACTAAAGTTACTTGACAAAACATGAACTGAAGTAACGCACATTTAAGAATCCCAATTTTTGCTACACCTCTTCCCCTATGATATGTCACTGCACACTTTTTTATTTCACGGCCATGAACTATATTAAATATTCTGATGTCCCGACCACTTTGAAACCGAATATTAATTACACCATATTTAAATTGAGACGATTTCTTTTTTTCCGAAAATAAAATAAAATATTGCGCCTCAAACGCAGTTGCGTTATTTTTAAAAAAACAAAATATCGTTTAGTGTAGCTTTCGAAAACTATATTTTGCGCGCTATACGGAAATGGAAGCAGTCACACTTCAAGCAAAATATAAATCAGAGATTTTTTTTTTAATTTTAAAAAGACGTGGATTCTTCTATGTAAACATAATAATGTTCAAACAAACAAAGTTTTACAAAGTGAAAACGTAAAAATTCCTTCTTTTGACCCATTTTGTGTAGACACGTCTCGGGAGACAACCATGTGGTGAGATGCTCTCTGCGACCAATTGGTCTAACTATCACCTTCAGTCAAAATAAGGAATCTCTCAATTACGGAAAGAAGTGTCTCCTTACGGTCCCATGGGGTGGGGAGGGTATATTTCTCTGGGGGGCTTTGTCAAGTGATGGCCGGTAGGAGGGCTTAGGGCGGGTCATCCGAACTGACACTTGATCTTTTTTGGGGGGGATGGTGGGGGTTTACTCGGACAGGTGAGGCTTAAAGGTGAAGGTCACAGTGGCTTGGATAATACATGATTTTAATGTGGAGAGATTATAGCACAACTTTTAATATGGAGGGATTATAGCACACCTTTTAATGTGGAGGGATTATAGCACACCCTTTAATGTGGAGGGATTATAGCACACCTTTTAATGTGGAGGGATTATAGCACACCCTTTAATGTGGAGGGATTATAGCACACCTTTTAATGTTGAGGGATTATAGCACACCCTTTAATGTGGAGGGATTATAGCACACCCTTTAATGTGGAGGGATGATAGCACACCTTTTAATGTGGAGGGATTATAGCACACCTTTTAATGTGGAGGGATTATAGCACACCTTTTAATGTGGAGGGATTATAGCACACCTTTTAATGTGGAGGGATTATAGCACACCTTTTAATGTGGAGGGATTATAGCACACCCTTTAATGTGGAGGGATTATAGCACACCGTTTAATGTGGAGGCTTAAAGGTGAAGGTCACAGTGGCTTGGATAATACATGATTTTAATGTGGAGAGATTATAGCACACCTTTTAATATGGAGGGATTATAGCACGCCTTTTAATGTGGAGGGATTATAAGACACCTTTTAATGTGGAGGGATTATAGCACACCTTTTAATGTGGAGGGATTATAGCACACCTTTTAATGTGGAGGGATTATAGCACACCTTTTAATGTGGAGGGATTATAGCACACCTTTTAATGTGGAGGGATTATAGCACACCCTTTAATGTGGAGGGATTATAGCACACCGTTTAATGTGGAGGCTTAAAGGTGAAGGTCACAGTGGCTTGGATAATACATGATTTTAATGTGGAGAGATTATAGCACACCTTTTAATATGGAGGGATTATAGCACGCCTTTTAATGTGGAGGGATTATAAGACACCTTTTAATGTGGAGGGATTATAGCACACCTTTTAATGTGGAGGGATTATAGCACACCTTTTAATGTGGAGGGATTATAGCACACCTTTTAATGTGGAGGGATTATAGCACACCTTTTAATGTGGAGGGATTATAGCACACCCTTTAATGTAGAGGGATTATAGCACACCCTTTAATGTGGAGGGATTATAGCACACCCTTTAATGTGGAGGGATTATAGCACACCTGAAAATAAAAGTGCGATTTTTTATTTCAAAGGGTCACATTTTTTTAAAAATATTTACTTCTATTTCTATCTTCTCTCTCTCTCCCTTAATTTATATCGTCTGTCTCCCCATATTTCTATCTATTCTCTCCCTCTATTTCTATGCTCTCTCTCCTTCTAATTATATCTTTTCTCTGTCTCTCTCTATATATATATTTTTATCGTCTCTCTCCCTCTATTTTGATCATCTCTCTTTCAGGGCTCTTTGTTTGTCTATTTGTCTGTTTGTTTCTTTGTCTCTTATAATTCATTGACAACTTTTTTTCTTTCATTATTAATCGTTCTATACATTGATTGCAAGGACGTCATTTTGGGCTAGGAAGGGTGTGGCATTTTCCCCCTTCCCTCTGAATTTGCAGGTTTGATTTAAATTGCCAAGTAATGTGGCGCCTCCAGGCATAAACAACTCAACAAGCTGATCATGTTTTAATTTTGCTCCCCCCCTCCCTCTTTCCGCCCCCTGAAAAAACCCACCTGAAATGACGCCCCTGATTGATTGAAACTGTTTCTACGCACTATTCGTATGATAATTTTAATTGAAAGCATCTTTAATTTATAATTATAATAAAAATAATAATTATTATTAATAGTAGTAGTAGCAGTTGTAGTACTAGTAGTAGTAGTAGTAGCTGTAGTAGTAGTAAAAGTAGTAGATCAGTATTACTTTGCTCACAATACTCGTTTAGTTCTCTCTTGTTTTTAAATAATTAAATTTCGTGAGTTGAAATGAGTATTTTTTTAGCTTGTTTTTTTTTTTTTTTAAATTAACGAATGTTAAAATGCAATACCTGCAAAGTTGCTTCCATAGGGGACACAAGCCATGTCTCAGATGTGAGACAGCGATGGAGACCCTAGCCATGTCTCAGATGTGAGACAGCGATGGAGACCCGAGCCATGTCTCAGACGTGAGACAGCGATGGAGACCCGAGCCATGCATCAGACGTGAGACAGCGATGGAGACCCGAGCCATGTCTCAGACGTGAGACAGCGATGGAGACCCGAGCCATGTCTCAGACGTGAGACAGCGATGGAGACCCGAGCCATGTCTCAGACGTGAGACAGCGATGGAGACCCGAGCCATGTCTCAGACGTGAGACAGCGATGGAGACCCGAGCCATGTCTCAGACGTGAGACAGCGATGGAGACCCGAGCCATGTCTCAGACGTGAGACAGCGATGGAGACCCGAGCCATGTCTCAGACGTGAGACAGCGATGGAGACCCGAGCCATGTCTCAGACGTGAGACAGCGATGGAGACCCGAGCCATGTCTCAGACGTGAGACAGCGATGGAGACCCGAGCCATGTCTCAGACGTGAGACAGCGATGGAGACCCGAGCCATGTCTCAGACGTGAGACAGCGATGGAGACCCGAGCCATGTCTCAGACGTGAGACAGCGATGGAGACCCGAGCCATGTCTCAGACGTGAGACAGCGATGGAGACCCGAGCCATGTCTCAGACGTGAGACAGCGATGGAGACCCGAGCCATGTCTCAGACGTGAGACAGCGATGGAGACCCGAGCCATGTCTCAGACGTGAGACAGCGATGGAGACCCGAGCCATGTCTCAGACGTGAGACAGCGATGGAGACCCGAGCCATGTCTCAGACGTGAGACAGCGATGGAGACCCGAGCCATGTCTCAGACGTGAGACAGCGATGGAGACCCGAGCCATGTCTCAGACGTGAGACAGCGATGGAGACCCGAGCCATGTCTCAGACGTGAGACAGCGATGGAGACCCGAGCCATGTCTCAGACGTGAGACAGCGATGGAGACCCGAGCCATGTCTCAGACGTGAGACAGCGATGGAGACCCGAGCCATGTCTCAGACGTGAGACAGCGATGGAGACCCGAGCCATGTCTCAGACGTGTGACAGGGATGTGCTCAGATACCAGACAATGCATAATGTGTTAAACCCTCTACATTATATTCCCAATATTATTCAACACAAGATCGCATTAGGTCTACGTCACATCCACCTGCCGCTACATTAAGAGTTATCTCCTGCCCATCTCCAGTTATGTGCCCATCAATACGACAAAACCAAACTTCACGATATGTAATGGCTGTGCTGTTTGCAGCAATTTAAATTAAAAAAAAAAAATTAACAAATTTTTGCTTGCATGATAAACGTTCACAAAATTGTTCAAAAATGCAACACTTCTTCTCCAATTGTAACACGTTTTGTTTTTATTAAAAAAATTTTATGACCATCTTTCATCAAATCAAAAGATTCCACATCTCTTTCCCAATGTTTGGAGAATCCGGGTCTTAAATAAGGCATCAACTGTCCATAAAACCGTCCGACGTTATATCTTTGGGTTAGTGTTGAACGCTTCTGAAGGCAGTATTGAAATTGTTGCGATGGCGGGATGTGCAAGAGCCACTCGACTTAAGCCCAGGACTTACACTATGGGGCAAGTGAACAATGGCCGCGGGGGGCGATCACTTCACTTGGGGGGGCAATAATCCATGTGGCAATGAAACATTTGTAAACGTGCTTCAGTAAGTCATCTGTGTCATAGAGAACACATTTTTTGTTATTGCTTTAACTGTTTTATTCCGTGTTTCCTAAAACTAAATTTTAATCTCCCCTTCTCTCCCCCCTCGCTGATAAAGCCCGAATTAATTTCCCTCACACGAAGTATTTTCTCAACGAGAGAGATCAAACAGGGGGAGACCAGAGGTTTATGGTAGCGCCTGTTTCAGTGCTAATCCACGTCTGTTGAGGGTTTTCGTGTCTCTCTCTGTCATGGCATTAAGAGATAGTCATCTGTTTTGACTCTCCGTCTTGGCGGTGTTAGATAGACAACGAAAAGCTCCGGACACCATGTACATTCGGCCGTGAGCGTAGCGACATGCTAAAAAAGAAAAAAAAAACTACTATCAATACTAAAAAGCGGTGTTGGCTCAATTGGGACACCCAGAAACTCTCTGGTTCTGCCAGGGGTCGGCCTTAGGCCACTGCAACCTATGCGGCCGCAGTGGGCCCCGCACTTTCATGGGCCCCACTTTCTAATACAAAATCTTAATGTTCACTTATTATACATAAGAGCGACACCATACATAAAAGCGAGACCATACATAATGGCGATACCATACATAATGGGGCACCATACATAATGGCGATACCATACATAATGGCGATACCATACATAATGGGGCACCATACATAATGGCGATACCATACATAATGGCGATACCATACATAATGGCGATACCATACATAATGGCGATCCAAAACATAAGGGGGCACCATACATAATGGCGAAACCATACATAATGGAGC
>CAXITT010000492.1:406150-417188 GCA_964033795.1 Lymnaea stagnalis
ACGATTTTGTTTTTAATTCTTCTTTTTTTCCAGGCTCCTTTTATTTTATTTTCCAAGGGGTTGCCTTTATTTATGCCAGCTAGAGATAACTACCTCGTTGGCGTCATAAAAAAAAAAAATATATATTTTTTTTTTTTGGTTGTAGAAAAAAATGCTTGGTTACTTTAAAAATCATTATTTTATTTCATTTTTTTTTTAATTTAAAGAAAAGTTATATTGAAAGGAGCGACGCCTCCTCCTTACCCCCCATTACCCCTTGAGCGAGCTGGTCTATGCGACGTGATAATAATTCCTCTCATTGAATCCACGGAAGCAGAAGCCACCATTAAAGATCCACCATTCAAGATCCACCATTCAAGATCCACCATTCTAGCATTACAACGACTCCGTTCATCCTGTTAGCTATTCTCACATTGAGGCGTTTAGACAACAATGTCGCAAATGGTGTTGTGAAGAAGAAAAGCAAAAAATGGTTTCTCCTCTGCTGACTCCATCCAGAAAATGCATCCACGCGCCATTTATCATGAAAGTTTCGTCAGTCGGGGGTTCTAAAACTCTTTTTAAACTACTCAAATCGCTTGAGTTAACTTCAAAATTATAATATAAACAGTTTTGTTGAACAAAAATCATTTGTTTTTAAAAGACCTATCTTTTTATACATTTGAAACATTTCCACCGTTATCCGGTTCAAATTATTTCATCCTTGTGGGAGCCCTATGATTGAGATTTGTCGAGAACCCTTAGATTAGCTGAAGCGTCCAAACGGTTGAGACTTAATAACGCCGAGCGGGCGACAATGGCGCCCTTTTCCCTGGCGCCACGTCGTTTTGGACATTAAGACTCACAGATGGTTGGAGATTGAAGGACCCGTGTCCTACAGCTACTTCATAAACCTCAGCCTTTGCGCTTTTTTTTTTTCCCTTGGTTTTCATCCTTTTGCGCATATCATACGGATAATGAGAAACTTGAAGGTTTACTGGCCCGTGACCCATGGTTGCGGGGGAGGGGTGGCGGTGGGGGGGGGGGGGAAAATGGGATGGTGGTGGTGGTGGTGATGTTGTGGTGGTGGTGGTGGTGGTGGTGGTGGTGTTGGTATTGTAGTGGTGGTGGTGGTGGTAATGTAGTGGTGGTGGTAGTGGTAATGTAGTGGTGATGGTAGTGGTGATGGTAGTGGTGATGGTAGTGGTGATGGTAGTGGTGGTGGTAGTGGTAATGTAGTGGTGGTGGTAGTGGTAATGTAGTGGTGGTGATAGTGGTGATGGTAGTGGTGGTGGTAGTGGTAATGTGGTGGTGGTGGTAGTGGTAATGTAGTGGTTGTTGTAGTGGTGGTGGTAGTTGTGGTGGTAATATTACAGTGAAAACTGTGACAAGACACAGGACAAGCAGGACACAAATCATAAAACATCTTATTCATGAATATATCACTTGTCATTTTTGTATCAGCAGTTGTGTATGTCTTAAGTCTTAATATATACATACTTGTCATAGACGGCAAAACATAGCGTTGGCAATGCGTGAATATGCCATCTGACAAAAAAATGCATTCAAATAACGTACTCCGCCCCCCCCCTCGGTACGCCAGCGCCCCCTGAACGAAATTAATATTCTAATATCCCCCCGACCCACCTCCACTTTTATTTAACACTGCCGATTTGTTACACCATTTATTTCAGTAAAAGCAAAGAAAATATTACGCACCAAACGTTCCTTGTGTTATTTTATAAAAAATCTCATTTAGCGACAGTAATCGCGAATTTTGTAAAGTGAAATCAGCGCCAGCTGGTGGCGTTAGTGACATTGTTACAAACGAGATTATGTCTTTTGATGAATCTATTTTTTTTAATGGGATGGGGAGCAGGTATAGCTAGCTTTCTGATGGTGCACGATTCTGTATCTAATTCTCCTTTTTTTCAAGCATCCTTTAATTTTATTTCCCAAGGGCTTGCCTTTATTTATGCCAGCTAGAGATAGCTACCTCGTTGGCGTCATAAAAAAAAAAAATATATATTTTTTTTTTTGGTTGTAGAAAAAAATGCTTGGTTACTTTAAAAATCATTATTTTATTTCATTTTTTTTTTAATTTAAAGAAAAGTTATATTGAAAGGAGCGACGCCTCCTCCTTACCCCCCATTACCCCTTGAGCGAGCTGGTCTATGCGACGTGATAATAATTCCTCTCATTGAATCCACGGAAGCAGAAGCCACCATTAAAGATCCACCATTCAAGATCCACCATTCAAGATCCACCATTCTAGCATTACAACGACTCCGTTCATCCTGTTAGCTATTCTCACATTGAGGCGTTTAGACAACAATGTCGCAAATGGTGTTGTGAAGAAGAAAAGCAAAAAATGGTTTCTCCTCTGCTGACTCCATCCAGAAAATGCATCCACGCGCCATTTATCATGAAAGTTTCGTCAGTCGGGGGTTCTAAAACTCTTTTTAAACTACTCAAATCGCTTGAGTTAACTTCAAAATTATAATATAAACAGTTTTGTTGAACAAAAATCATTTGTTTTTAAAAGACCTATCTTTTTATACATTTGAAACATTTCCACCGTTATCCGGTTCAAATTATTTCATCCTTGTGGGAGCCCTATGATTGAGATTTGTCGAGAACCCTTAGATTAGCTGAAGCGTCCAAACGGTTGAGACTTAATAACGCCGAGCGGGCGACAATGGCGCCCTTTTCCCTGGCGCCACGTCGTTTTGGACATTAAGACTCACAGATGGTTGGAGATTGAAGGACCCGTGTCCTACAGCTACTTCATAAACCTCAGCCTTTGCGCTTTTTTTTTTTCCCTTGGTTTTCATCCTTTTGCGCATATCATACGGATAATGAGAAACTTGAAGGTTTACTGGCCCNGGGGGAGGGGGGGGGGGGGGGGGGGGGAGAAACTGGGAAGGGAATGGTGTCGAGAGATACCCACAAGAAGAATCAAGTGATTTACATTACATTCAGACGGGACGGAAATGGTGATTGAAAAAAAAAAAAAATGGATGGCGTCTTTGCGCATCCAGCCTGGACTGCCGGACACGGATTATTGGATTCATTGGTGCATGACATGCCGGGCACGGATTATATGATTCGGGGATTACATGACGTGCAGTAAAGTCCTAATTCTGAAAGGTAACATAAGCCTTAACTCGAAGCGTCTGCTCTTATCGATTGCCTACACTTTTTACCCTCCATACCTATATTCCTGTATTATAACACAATTGTTAACACAATAGATAGAGTTCAAAGAGAACGTTGAAAGGTTCTCAAACCATGCAAATCGTCAATCAGCTGTGAGCACGCATGTCACATTGACGTCACAGCCACTCTCAGCTCGATTACACGTTTATCCGTCGCGTGTTGTACGTCACGTGTTGTACGTCACGTGTTGCACGTCTGCAACAAAACAGTTCACTAAGCTTGATATTAAAATGAGTAAAAGTATTTTATAGAAATATTTCAAGATTCTGAAGAAAGTAAATATTCAGTTTAATGGAGCGTACTAAATAGATACTCGCTTGGGGTGTCTGACCATACTCCACGCTTGGGGTGTCTGACCATACTCCACGCTTGTGGTGTCTGACCATACCGACGCATGGGGTGTTTGAATATACCCCACGCTTGGGGTGTCTGACCATACCTCAAACGTTGCGTGTCTAACCATTCCCCACGCTTGGCTAGTCTGATCGTACCCCAAGCTTGATGTGGGTCATTCGGCGTTAAGAGACATTGAGAGTGGAATATATTTTTCGGTGAAAATGTGTCATTTACAAAAATAGATAACCGTCACTTTTAACGGTAAAAATAGGAATTGCTTTGAATTAGCTGGCTAAAATAATAAAACCAAGAACCGGTCTGAAACCGGATTTCGAAATTTGATTGCCCCGCCCCCCCCATTTTTTTACTCATACCTACTGTCACCGACCATTCATACCTTTCCTGTTGTGAATCACTCAAAGTAATTGCACTTTCGCTGCCTGCCGCCTGGACGATGAAAATGTCACGGCGTGACCACGTGACCTAAATTGATGCCACGAATGCGACCAACGTGAAACTTTAGAACCGCCTTAACACCATCCCATATTTCCCCCGTTCTCCGGCCGCCATGCTGCCACCAGGCGTCACGTGACCCGGAGATGGTGAAAGCGACCAGGGATGTGACAGTAATCCGCGGATTACTCCTGGCGTGACACAGAATCCTTTCTCGGGTGTTGGAACCTGCGCCCCCTTCCCGTCCTACGCTCTGGGGCGCTGCGACAAATTTATTGGTGTATCGAGTGGTCGAGGAATGTGGACGTTGGTGTCAGTGTCCAGGTGAAACGAATAGGTCCGAAGACTGTCTAATGGGGAACAAGAAACGTATGCTACCTGTTTAGCCACAGTCAACGTTACCTGTCAGGCCAGAATGAATGCTTCCTATGAGACTAGAGTCAACATTACCTTTTAGAGCAGAATCTGTTACCTATTATAATAAAGTCTACTTTATATGTCAGAAAAGACTATATTCTACCTTGAAGACTAGTGTCAAGATTTTCTGTTGGACCAGACTTAATTCTTATGATCTGTCGCTACATTTGAACGCCGTTCGACCTTCAAAATTATTCATTAAAATGTTTATCACTAGACAATCTGATGCTTTCAATAAACGGGATAGGATGACCACAGATTATTGTTTGGCCTGGGTCGAACCTCCTCAATCAAATCAATGATCTTTTTTTTTTATACAAATAGTTTAATTACTGCTACAGCAGTTTTAAGTTTTCGCTCCCCAATGTAACAGTGGCGATTCTGGCAGTCTATAAGCGTTTCCCAAAGTGGTGATCCGCGCGCGGACCGGCACGGGTCCGTACACGTCTTGGTTTGTCGGTCCGCGCAACATGAGACAAGAAGCAGGATAACAGTTCAATTAAGTTGAAGAGCCGAAGCCAATAAATCTTTCCAGGGCCAGGATTATATGGTACGGTAACAATTAATGGAGTCCACCTGGCATTGGCTGATCATTGAAATCAAATAAAAAAATTATGGCATACTTAAGGTCAAATGAAAAGATAATATTATGTATCATAAATATATATATATATATATATATATATATATATATATATATATATATATATATATATATATATATCATATATTTAAGAGAAGATTTGTGGGTTTGTTAGTCCCACATACGTTTTAATATGGATTGATGGATCTTGACCAAACTTGGCATAATCCATCATTATCCAGAATCAAATACTGGTGGTTTTAAACTTTTTATAATATTCCGTTTTGGCCGGGGGTCCTAAATTCTTTTTTTTTTTTTTAATGTGAGCACTTGAGATGGCAGTCTGAGATGTGAACACCGACTTGTGGCAATAACAAAAAATATTACTGGTGACGTCATTGCAATAGAAATCATTTAATGATCAGTCAATGTCTATTGTCATCTCTTCTCCAGGCATAGTTTCTCTACACTTCCCGAAAAAACATCTACGGTCTACATTTCCCGCATTATTTGTGTCCACAGTCTATATTCTCAATCTTGTAGGACAGACCCACCTTTGAAATACGTAACATATTAATGACCAGTGGTATCTATGATATTGTAAGCGTGGTAACTTTTGTTACCTGACAATCAAATCTGAACATGTATCACAGTATCCTATGGGCCAACTTGTATCACAGTATCCAATGGGCCAACTTGTATCATAGAATCCCATTGACCAGCATGTATCATAGAATCCCATTGACCAGAATGTATCATAGTATCCCATGGACCAGTATGTATCATAGAATCCCTTGGACGACCCTCAAAAACTTAATAAATGCGTATTATCAAGTGTATTGTTTGATCAGCTCAAAATCTGGATCCAACATAAAAGAAAATAGTTAAACTTCAACACCACGTCACGTCGTCATTACATCAGTATTGTTAATAACAGAGTTTTAGATCGAGGCTAGGTGTTTGAGACGAAAGCATTACCTATAGGCCGATGTGTCTGAGACAGAGAGTATGACATCAGATGACGTGTGTCTGAAACGAAAGTAAAACATCTGGTTGGGTGTCCGTGACAGGGTATTAAGATCGGAGACAGAGAAAACGGGAGGACATGACCGGAATGTAAGACTGCAGAAAGTGAGACCGCGGGGTGGGGGGGGGGGTGGGGGCCTGAAATCGAAGACAGTTCTGAAAGTCGTAAAGAAAGAAGATGCAAGGCGATAGGTCGAGGCGCGAAATCAGAGCCGTCTAGGAAGTCGGGTGAGATTGGGTGTAGAGCCGTCTAGAAAACAAATAAATCAGGACTTAAATACCCGACGTGGATAAGGTCTGGTATGTGGGGGACGAGAAAGTAAAACATCTGGTTGGGTGTCCGTGACAGGGTATTAAGATCGGAGACAGAGAAAACGGGAGGACATGACCGGAATGTAAGACTGCAGAAAGTGAGACCGCGGGGTGGGGGGGGGGTGGGGGCCTGAAATCGAAGACAGTTCTGAAAGTCGTAAAGAAAGAAGATGCAAGGCGATAGGTCGAGGCGCGAAATCAGAGCCGTCTAGGAAGTCGGGTGAGATTGTGTGTAGAGCCGTCTAGAAAACAAATAAATCAGGACTTAAATACCCGACGTGGATAAGGTCTGGTATGTGGGGGACGCGCGTGTGTGTGTGTGTGTGGGTGTGGTTGGGGGTGGGGTCGGGGGATTGGTATTAAATAGATGATGGGAATTGAGGAAAGTAAGTGGAAAAAAGTTGATGGTAAGACAGCAGACTGTGTTCGTATATTTAATTAGCAGTGTAAGCACGATTTAAAACTCATTTAATTTTTTTAAATAATATTAAATGCCAATTTTTTTTTTTTTTGGTTTAATTACAAAAAAGTAACGCAGCTATTTACCCTAACTGTTGTACTAAGTCGAAAGTGTTATACATTTCTAAAAATATGTTATTACTAATGTCAACAAAATTATGTCATCTATGTCAACACTGTTGTTATTAAAGCTTTAAAAAATTCAACTAATAAAATTTTAAAAAGTTATTGAAATTTTAAAATACTGTTATTGTCAACAATAATTATTATTACCAATGTCCAAAAAAAAAAAAAGTTATTAGTTTTAAGCAATTTTTCATGCCACATAAAAATACTTTTTACGAGTTTGAAACAAATGTCTAGCAAAAATAAAACTAATGTTTTCTAAATGTTAACGAGTATTTAAATTAATAATAGTATACATGGCATTTCATAAATGTCAACAATAAGTGACACAAAAATGGAATTGACGTGATGTCAACTATTGTTATTTTAAAACTAAACGTTACAATTATTTTTAAAAAATGTGTTTAATCTTAATGCCTGATACTTTTTAAGCCATGTATAACATATGCTTACATGACCTGGCACCGTCCTATCTCAAAGCGTCACTGACGCCTTATGTACCCACTAGACAGCTCCGCTCATCTGATAGTGGCAAACTCTCAACACCACGTGTTCGCCCTGAGACTTACGGAAGGCGCACTTTCGCATTTGCTGGCCCCAACAATTTGGAACACCCTTCCTGTCGCTCTCAGAAACAGCCAGACACTGGAGGCTTTCAAAACTGATTTGAAGACTTATCTATTTCGCAAACACCTGCTAGGGTGATGTTGTCTATCTAGCTATTATCTTGTAGATGTATATTGGCCTGTGTTGTTTATGGTTGCAAGGTATGAAAGACTTAGAATGGGTACTCTCGTATGTAGTTTTTGTAATGTTTCATTTTGTACTTCAATGTGGTATGTACCACGCTTCGAGCCTTTGGGAATGAAGCTTGATTTTCAAAAAATCTTTATTATTATTATTATTATTATTATTATTTCAGCGAATAGATATAACGTAAGTATTTTATTTGTTCACTAACAACCATGAGTTGGCGAGTACAATAAAATATGGAAAGTTGTATTGAAAATAATATAGACATTAAACAATTAAATTTAAACTAAGCGTTCGTGTGGGCTATGCAGCCCCTGCGGCTACAGTGGTCCTCAGATAGTTAAGGGGCCAAAAGTTGGGAGTAGGAAAGAATTTAAACTATGAACACTGAATGTAGATGGGGGAAAAAATGGAAATTACATAGACTCTGCCGAACCAAAAAACAACTGGAACGTACATAGACTCTGCCTAACAAAAAAAAAAACAAAAAAAAACCCAACAACAACTGAAAAGTACATAGACTGCCTAACAAAAAAAACAACACCTGGAGACTACATAGACATAGACTGCCTAACAAAAAACAACTGGAAATTACATAGACTCTGCCTAACAAAAAACAGCTGGAGAGTACATAGACTCTGCCTAACAAAAAACAGCTGGAGAGTACATAGACATAGACTCTGCCTAACAAAAAACAGCTGGAGAGTACATAGACATAGACTCTGCCTAACAAAAAACAGCTGGAGAGTACATAGACATAGACTCTGCCTAACAAAAAACAGCTGGAGAGTACATAGACATAGACTCTGCCTAACAAAAAACAGCTGGAGAGTACATAGACATAGACTCTGCCTAACAAAAAACAGCTGGAGAGTACATAGACATAGACTCTGCCTAACAAAAAACAGCTGGAGAGTACATAGACATAGACTCTGCCTAACAAAAAACAGCTGGAGAGTACATAGACATAGACTCTGCCTAACAAAAAACAGCTGGAGAGTACATAGACATAGACTCTGCCTAACAAAAAACAGCTGGAGAGTACATAGACATAGACTCTGCCTAATAAAAAAAAAACTGGAGAGTACATAGACATAGACTCTGCCTAACAAAAAGAAAAGACAAAAGTTGCCAGATAAAAATGTTAAGGGTGGGTAATAATTTTTTTTAAAATACCAAAAAAATGTCAAAACCCAATCATGTTATAAAGACAAGAAAATTGTGATTTATATTTGTAACATTGGTGTGGGGGAGGGGGGTTGGGGGGTGTGTTGCGGTATAAAGTTTAATTACTAACCACCGGTGCAAGAACAAGAATCACTTATCATAGAATTAAGATAGATTGAAAGCTACCATTTTTTTTTTGCTAACTAAACCCGCCGGATTGTTCTTCTAGTGTCTCAGAAGACGGTGCTGTCATACTTTTTTTCCCCCCTTACATTCGCTCTCACACGATGTTTCAACCTCACTGTATATCAATCACTGTTGGGACTCTTCAATCGGTAATCACACGCTCCTGAATAGTTTCTACCGTTGGCAAGTCTCTATTTTGTACATCGAATTCTTCTAGTTTCTACCGTTGGCAAGTATCTATTGTGTACATCGACTTCTTCTAGTTTCTACCGTTGGCAAGTCTCTATTGTGAACATCGACTTCTTCTAGTTTCTACCGTTGGCAAGTCTCTATTGTGTACATCGACTTCTTCTAGTTTCTACCGTTGGCAAGTCTCTATTGTGTACATCGACTTCTTTTAGTTTCTACCGTTGGCAAGTCTCTACTGTGTACATCGACTTCTTCTTCTCCCCTCTTACCCTACACACCAATCCTTTTATTGTGTTCTGCCCCCCCCCCTTACATTATTCTTCTCCTCCCCCAAATATTACCCGTCACACCCCCCCCCATCTTCTAGTTTCTTCCGTTGGCAAGTCTCTATTGTGTACATCGACTTCTTTTAGTTTCTACCGTTGGCAAGTCTCTACTGTGTACATCGACTTCTTCTTCTCCCCCCTTACCCTACCCCCCAATCCTTTTATTGTGTTCTGCCCCCCCCCCTTACATTATTCTTCTCCTCACCCAAATATTACACGTCACACCCCCCCCCTTTTTCCCAAGCGCCACACATGTCATGTTTTGTGGACAGCGCTGTGGGGTACCTTATGGCAATACATTTGAATAAAATAATCCTCATCAGTGGTTCTCGAGTTGTTGTTTTTTTTACTGCTCTTTACCAGTCCGGATTCTCGACCTACCATTGTTAAGTTTGCAAACAAATGAACCGTTGATGCTTGGGGACAAATTTCAAAAGGGAGATTGGGGGGGAGGGGGGGGGAGTCTTTTTCATGCTACTTGGCAGTATTGCCTCATTTTCTTAGTCTGTGTCTTGTTTTAAGGTGTAGTCTTGCGTAGGCAAGAGGGCAATGGGCAGACAAAATAGCAAAATCAAAATTTTAACCCTATTTTGAGCTATCTTCCCGTGCCCAGATTCTGTGAGGTATTGGGTCCAACTGATCGAATGTTTAGGAACCTCTGACTAATCTCAAGGTTATCCAAATAAACTCTTTCTAACGCCATGTTACAAATGTTAGCCTTGGTCCGTTCTCGACATGTGAGAGAAGAGGGTGAGGGGGGGGGGGACCTTTACACTTAGTGAAATAACTCCTTTAATGACTCTTCAAGGAAAATAACCTGGAGGTTGCACTGGAAATCAGATTTTGTGGTNCTCAAGGTTATCCAAATTAACTCTTTCTAACGCCATGTTACAAATGTTAGCCTTGGGCCGTTCTCGACATGTGAGAGAAGGGGGGGAGGGGGGGGGGACCTTTACACTTAGTGAAATAACTCCTTTAATGACTCTTCAAGGAAAATAACCTGGAGGTTGCACTGGAAATCAGATTTTGTGGTTTTTTGAATTGTTCATGTCGCCCTCGGCAAATGTTTTACTTGAATAAATTGACATCTTTTTATTTTATTATTTTTTTTTGTGGGGTGGGGGCAGGGGGTGGAGGGGGGGGGGAATAAATCCATGGTCAGGTCTCCATATGTGATGTGAGTGTATGGCGTGAGAAAGAGGGAGGGAAGGAAACGGAGTGAACGAGAGACAGGAAGAGAAAAGGAGAGAGAAGGGTAGGGGAAAGAGATGATAAAGAAGTAGGAGTGAGAGAAGATAGCGAATGAAAGAGAACGGGAGAGTGAGGCAGAGAGAGAGAGAGAGAGGGTGAGAGAGAGAGGGTGAGAGAGAGAGGGTGAGAGAGAGAGAGTGAGAGAGAGAGAGGGTGAGAGAGAGAGGGTGAGAGAGAGAGAGAGAGAGAGAGAGAGGGTGAGAGAGAGAGAGAGAGAGAGAGAGAGTGTGTGAGAGAGAGAGTGAGAGAGAGAGAG
>CAXITT010000492.1:418676-440413 GCA_964033795.1 Lymnaea stagnalis
GAGAGAGAGAGAGGGAGAGAGAGAGAGAGAGAGGGAGAGAGAGAGAGAGAGAGAGAGAGAGAGAGAGAGAGGGGGAGAGAGAGAGAGAGAGAGAGTGAGGCAGAGAGAGAGAGAGAGTGAGGCAGAGAGAGAGGCATACAATGTATTTATGTGCGAGCCAGAGTGTGTGATGAATGACGTCCATATTAATGGAAGAGTTCGTCATGGGAAGTTTACATCTGATGTTAGAACAACACAACAGCCAGAGTGTGTGATGAATGACGTCCATATTAATGGAAGAGTTCGTCATGGGAAGTTTACATCTGATGTTAGAACAACACAACATTCAAGAGAAATCACCAGTGTCCCACAGGTTTTGGGTTTTCCATTTTCAGTGGACCCTCAATGGAATCCTCTTTAAATGAACCCTCAACTGTGTCGCAGTGCTGCAGTGCGAGACCCTTTCTTCTCCCTCCCCCCCCCCTACACTCCCCAACTGAAACATAACCGTGTACGTTTGTTACTACTAATGTTGACATTAAGAGCTTTGTTTGTTTGTTTGTGCCAGGATTGTCTCCCGTCTTAACCCTTTCTTCTCCCCCCCCCCCCCCCCTACACTCCCCAACTGAAACATAACCGTGTACGTTTGTTACTACTAATGTTGACATTAAGAGCTTTGTTTGTTTGTTTGTGCCAGGATTGTCTCCCGTCTTGACATTCAAAGTTTTATCCAGGGAAGTAGTTATAATTCAAACACTAATCGTCATGGTGATAATTTAAAAAAAAAATATTTTTTTTAAATTTAAATGTCCTATCTTTATGAAAGCTATGAGAACCACTTAAAGTATGGGGGTGGCATTTGTGACATGGGCATCCCCACAGTAGGAAATCTGATCTTGCATAAGTAACACTCTTTTCCCTGTCGATGCTGAGTGGTCTTTTCTTCAAATTTAACTGCCCATGGCCCATTAGACTTTGCGTGGGGGAATCTGTCTTAGAGCATTACACTGGCTTAATTTTAACGTTGTATATAACGAGTTTTTTTTTTCTCCCAGAGCGTAGTGCCTGTGGGGGTGTAGGGCTGTGCGTGGGGGTATTACGACTATAGTATCGAGTGTGACTGTGTAGGTGGGTGTATGGTTTTGTATGGTTAACCACATTCAGCTAACTATGAAGATGGAAACGATAACAATAGGATAGCCGTCTTGAACATTTGGTCGATTTAACATGAGCACAGCACTAGTCACTATGTATGAATACATTAACATGACCACAGCACTAGTCACTATGTATGAATCCATTAACATGAGCACAGCACTAGTCACTATGTATGAATCCATTAACATGACCACAGCACTAGTCACTATATATTAATCCAAAGTTTAAATATTCTTGTTGAATTGTGAAGCTGAAAGAAAGTTACCAAGAAAATAAAACAATGTGAACAAAAATATTTAACAAATGAAAAAGATTAAATATAAAGAAATACTTACAACGCATAAATTCGGTCCACAAAAGAACAGAAAACGCAACTGTTCTAATTATACTTTTTTTGCCAACTGAGACTAGACTAGTGACTATTTTTTATTTTTGTAATGAACGGATTTTACGACACTCTAGGTGTACGCTTATTTCATATTGAGACTTACGATCCTCCTTTTAAAATACAAGTTAATTTCGTAGTAGACGGTTGGTTTTCATATTCTATCGAGCTCATTTTCGAATTGCCCCCTCCCCTCAACAATCAAATTGCCCCCCTGTGGGGCGTGTGCCACGAGTTGGGAAACACTGGTCTATTGGCTATGTATTTGGGTGTATTGCTGTGTATTGGGGGATATGGCCTGTGTATGGAGGAAATGGAGGTGTTTTCATTACTAAAACATAATTGCCTAGGGCAATCTTTTTCATCTTTTCAGTTTGGCACGATTCGGTATATCACATCATGAATTCCCCCTTATCGTTATAATGTTAGAACCGTCGGCCAATAGATCTGCAACCCCCCCCCCACTCTTTTATTAGCCCATAGATCTCTCGGTCCCGTCTCGTCAATATGAGAATCCTCGCGTGTGGGCTGCCCCGGGGCTGTGACAACACGATCCGGTGTCGAGGAACTCTCTCATTGTTCACCTGCAACTGTTACTTTGTTTTAACGGGTGTCGGGTGTCCGCTGTCAGGCCCGGACCGGTCGCTAATGGTAACTTATACGCGAGGTACCATCCCGGTGCTGGGGTGCTCTCCCGACCCCCACCCCACACTTTTTTTTTCCCCCTTCCAATCCCGGAGGAGAAGAGACGCGCTCCGGTGGACACCCGTAAACTGAAACCAACGGTTTTGGAGTTTATGGTTGAGGAAGTATCGGTCTTAAAATTGTCGTGTTGACTTGAAAATGTTTCCTGTCTTGTTAAATCAGTTAGTTGCGTTAAGGCGATCGCAAAGGAGAGACCCTCTAAAAGGAGAGACCCTCTCTTTCTGGAACAAGATTTAGCATGATCGAACAAGTCAGACACATAGAATCGATGGCAGGGTGGAATAGTTTGATGTTATCGGACCTAAGGGCCTGCGGGTGGCGGTCCAACAATTTGAACAACATTTTGTTAGATCATATTTTTGTTCATGGTTGTTGCTCTGCATTCCGCATTGACAACATGTCATAGATGTGCAAGCCGGGAGATTTTTTCCTTCAGCGCATTCCTCACTAATGTCAACATTTTTTATACTGATATTGTATATCCACAACGTTTCTTTGTTTGTTTTTTAATTGACTGATTGAATCATAATTTTTATTTTTGTTACATCTCTCTTATTTTAGTAACATCTCTCTTATTTTAGTTAAATCTCTCTTATTTTAGTTACATCTCTCTTATTTGAGTTAAATCACTCTTATTTTTGTTAAATCTCTCTTATTTTTGTTACATCTCTTTAATTATTTTTACATCTCTCTTATTTTTATACATCTATTATTTTAGTTAAATCTCTCTTATTTTAGTTAAATCTCTCTTATTTAGATAACATCTCTCTTATTTTTGTTACTTCTATCTTATTTTGCTGCATCTCTCTTATTATATTTTACATCTCTCTTATTTTTGTGCTATGTTTTACTATGTTTTTATTTAAAACAGTTAAAAATTTCATAAATATACATAAAATACACGTTCTTGATAATGTTGCCTCTGTCCTTGATTCCGGAACACACTTAACATTCGCGCACTCTCGCTACAATGTCTGCGCCTGCGCGCTGTTAGACCTAGTTGGCTATCAGGACGGTCTAGTCCGCTATTCCACTATACCCCGAACAATTACAAGTCCAGTAACAATGGTGCTCGACGTTGTCTTTGAGACCTTCTGGGTATGACATCGTCTGAAGATCTTGGATGTCGAGGCTAATCTTCTTCTTAAGTGGACTTGGAGTTGCTGGATGTGTAGACGGTTGTTGACTCTTTGTTATATTTTCATTTCTACTGTTGGCTGAGGAAGGCTTTATGCCGAAACGTCCTTGTTTTTTCTCCAGTTATCTTATTCAAGCTTCACACATACCTCGTTTTGCTATTTTGTTGACTCACTGCTACCTGAGTTGTTGGGTAAAGACTTCCTGTCATTATATCCAAAATTGGTTCTGAATCTTCTTCTGCTCCGTACCTGGAGCGAAGTTGGTCTAATTGTCTCTTCCACATGGGACCATTCGGATAAATCTTCACCTTGAAAACACATGCCCATTACTTGGAGGATTGTAACGGGAGCCCGTCGTGGTTTAGAGTCTGTTGTTGTTCCATATTTTCTGACGTAACATGGATCTCCCCGGTTAAATGATTGAACAGGATTTCCATTTGTCCCATACGGACGGCTATTTCTTTCAGATGTTTTCCCTGTGCTTGATGAGCAGGAGAGGGAACTAGAGTATCAACACGTGTTCTTATTTGCCGATTGTTCAGCAGTTGGCTAGGTGATTATCCACTAGCCAATGGTTTCCTACGATACTGACGCATAAAGCCTTGTGGAGATTCCTTTATAGGTAATGAGGATTTCTTTAGTGAACTCTTGAAACTTTGAATCAGTCGTCCCGCAGCTCCATTCGTAGCATTCTCTTATTTTTACAACTCTCTTATTTATGTTATATCTATCTTAGTTTTGTTACATCTCCCTTGGAGGATGATGTTTCCAATCCGCACTCAAATCGACATTGGTGAAATAGTAATAAGTGTGAAAGTGAGAAAGTGAAAGTGAGACAACGAAAGTGAGACAATGAAAGTGAGACAATGGAAGTGAGACAATTAAAGTGATACAATGAAAGTGAGACAATGGAAGTGAGACAATGGAAGTGAGATAATGAAAGGGAGACAATGAAAGTGAGACAATGGAAGTGAGACAATGGAAGTGAGACAATGAAGTGATACAATGAAAGTGAGACAATGGAAGTGAGACAATGGAAGTGAGACAATGAAAGGGAGACAATGAAAGTGAGACAATGGAAGTGAGACAATGGAAGTGAGACAATGGAAGTGAGACAATGAAAGTGAGACAATGAAAGTGAGAAAGTGAAAGTGAGACAATGGAAGTGAGACAATGAAAGTGAGACAATGGAAGTGAGACAATGGAAGTGAGACAATGGAAGTGAGACAATGGAAGTGAGACAATGGAAGTGAGACAATGGAAGTGAGACAATGAAAGTGAGACAATGGAAGTGAGACAATGGAAGTGAGACAATGGAAGTGAGACAATGGAAGTGAGACAATGGAAGTGAGACAATGAAAGTAGACATTGACAAGGATTCGAAAGTCAGGCCAGAACTTGCCTGACTTTTTCCAGCTCTTGGACTACAATCATTGACATCATGATGGGGGCACATTGTGAGGGACAGATTGTGATGGGGACCCTGTGCGGGACACGGAGTGAGAGGGCACATTTTGAAGGATACATTGTGTGGGACACATTGTGAGGGAACGTTTCGTGAGGTGATACGTTGTGATCTGACATTGTGAGGGACACATTGTGAGGGAACGTATTGTGAGGTGATACGTTGTGATCTGACATTGTGAGGGACACATTGTGTCGACTCATAGCGAGGAGAAAGATTATTAGGAGACACATTGTCTGGTGACACATTGTGAGGGAAAACATTGTGAGGTGACACATTGTGAGGGAAAACATTGTGAGGTGATACATTGTGGGGTTGGGGCATATTGTGAGAGGAAACATTGTGAGGAGACACATTGTTGGGGCACATAAAATGAGGGTACATATTGTGATGGTACACAATGTGATGGAAGTCACTGTAAGGAGACTTACTGTGAGGGACATAGTGGTAGGTGACACATTGTTAGCTGACACATTATTAGATGCCACACTACGTGCATCAGATTACAAGCGGGAACATTCTGAGTTTAGTCAACTGTTGGAGAGCTTTTTTTTTTTGAATGACACAATTTAACTCATGAAATATTTATTTTTGCATTATCCCTCCTGTAGGCATGGCATGTGTTAAAGAAAATATTAACGTTAGACTACTCAAACTTAAGAGGAACGATCGTATTTTAACGATGTGCGAGAGATGGCAGCTCGTGACGATCTCACGGAACTGTAAATATTCGCCTTGAGTCGGCGGTGAGGGTCTTAAATTAAGTTCGATTTAACAGCGTGGGGGCTCGGATTTCTTTAGGTCGCTCGTGCTAGCTGCCACAACGAGGCTCAGGTTTTGAGCGTCAACAATCAACATCGTTGGCTTGAACTGGAAAGATGCAGTTTCTGGTTGATCCCGTTTCTGTTTTTACAGAAGATATCGTTGTATTGTGTGTGTGTGTGGTGGTGGGGGGGGAGGAGGGGGGTTGTTAGAAGGGGCTGGTTGGGACAAGTGGTAAAAAGTTCATGTGTTGTCCTCGGTGTATTGGCTATGGGTATTGCCACGCTAGATTCGTGTTGCTGAGGGTTTCGACTTCTCACTTCAAGCCAATGACATGGAGCCCTGTCCACGGGGTGACGGCAACATTCTTGGCCAAGTTTGATCTCAGATGGATCTTCTTTGACATCTGATCCGAATCTATACAAAATGTAGACATTTCTGCGGGGAAATTTGATGTTATCTATACCTCCATATCTATAAGACGCATGACTGGGTCTAATTTCTAATACATTGCTACAACTGCCGAAAGAGGGTTTCTAAATTGGTCTACCCTTGAAGTTTAAAAATATGACATAGGATTGAGCAGCAACAAAAAAACACAAATACCACGTTTTATAAGTCAATTCCCTGACTTGAATGGTTTTGTTCTGGAAATATCGATCACACGTAAATTTTTGGGGGACTTCTTCTAGTACTTTGGTGTACCACATCAGGGAAGACAGAAAGGCGGTCTAAAGCAGTGATTCTCAACCTTCCTAATGCCATGACCCTTTAATACAGTTCCTCAAGTTGTGAAGACCCCTAACCATAAAATTAGTTTCGTTGCTTCTTCATAAAAATGTGTTTTGCGATGTCTTAGGCCTTGTATAAGGGTCGATGGACCTCCCAGAGGTTTCGAGACCCACAGGCTTAGAATCACTGGTCTAAAGCTCAAACGAATCCATTTAAAAAAAATAAAAATCAGTTTAGCCGGTTCCTCTAATTAAATTATTAGGTGGATGATAAACAATATAGCAGATCAACAGCAGCTTGTAATCCAAGCGTGGACAATTAAAAAAAAAAGCATAAGTTTGGCATAGGGGGTGAAAGAACCCAAAGTCTCCCATAGGCTGGGGCACCTAAAAGATGGATGGATGAATTAGTGCAGTGAAATACTTCAATGGTCCCCATTGACTAACGTGCTGACAAGATCATCTGCTTTTGATTAAAAAACCTCTACGAAATTAAATCGTTCGACCTCTTCTTTTGAGAACCGTCGGTATTTCCAAAGCTCGTTTTGTAGCTCATGGCATACATTTCAGCGTGTATGGAGAAATCGAGCACAGTGGACACAACAGAAAAATAATAACAAATAAAACAACAATAAAATGTGTATTATGTAATAAGTTAGATTCAGATGTAGCGTTTGGACATGTGAGCGTCTAACAGACGAGAACCCGTTCATCCAACGAGTGTACCATCAGGCTGTGGTCACCAGAGGCACCACGGCCAACAGATGCGCCCCGCCCAAGTTATTTTGGGATCGTCCTGAGGTACGCCACCAAGAGGCGTGTCGCTTAATTCCAATGCTGACGGCTTGGACGTGGTCTCACGAGACTTAACGTGCAAAGCAGAACATGCGGTCTCTGGCCTTGGTGGACATCATGTGTCACAAGTCGATCTAATATTTATATATTTTTAAAGTGAAAGTTCTTCGAAAGCTTGCAATTAGTTTTAAAGTTAGCACAATCTTTTAGATCTTCGAGAAAGACATATAGCCAACCCGTCTCGAGCCGGCTGGGACGATCTATCGGCCCAGAGCGTTTTGGCGAAAACGACGAAAGGCTGATCCATCGGCCCCATTAGTAAAAGCCTCTAGATTGGCTGTCCGGTCTTTCTACCAGCTAATCAGATTACTTTCTCGTGTCTTGCTCATCTCGCCATCTTAATGGCCTATGTCACGACGTGATACATGCTGTGGTATGATGTTGATCTTCTTAGTTACTTATGTTGATCTTCTTAGTTCCTTATGTTGATCTTCTTAGTTACTTATGTTGATCGTCTTAGTTACTTATGTTGATCTTCTTAGTTACTTATGTTGATCTTCTTAGTTCCTTATGCTGATCTTCTTAGTTACTTATGTTGATCTTTTTAGTTACTTATGTTGATCTTCTTAGTTACTTATGTTGATCCTCTTTAGTTACTTATGTTGATCTTTTAGTTACTTAGGTTGATCGTCTTAGTTACTTATGTTGATCTTCTTAGTTACTTATGTTGATCGTCTTAGTTACTTATGTTGATCTTCTTAGTTACTTATGTTGATCTTCTTAGTTACATATGTTGATCTTCTTAGTTACTTTTGTTGATCTTCTTAGTCACTTATGTTGATCTTCTTATCTACTTATGTTGATCTTCTTAGTTACTTATCATTTGCATCTGTTTATGTGGATCCAGCGTTGTAGTGGTGATCTGTGCTCTCGAATAATCATTACCATAGTTATTGAAAGCATGAGGCAAATACGATAAGGTTTCATCTCTATACTGTTTATTCACAGGAAATCACAATGCCACAAGATGAAATAAATATTTCCAGATTGGAGTAAAATAATCTTCCTAACTTTCCACACTTCACTTATTTCTTACTACACTCAATAGGACGTTAGATGATAGACTGATGCTATAAGATATTTCTTTGCAGCCCAAAATACATTCATGAATTTTATCTGACCATCCAAAAAAAAGAAATCCCATCCTGTCTTCTTCTGCGCATGACATTTTTATTCTCTAACTTCCTGTTCAACCTAAACATTTTAATTAGGCGAAACAATTCATTATATCAATATTTTAGCTGTTACAGCTGACATTGACATTGATATTTCAAGGGTTTCTGTCATTTTAAATCAATTTTCTCTATACCTAGTGGCCCCTATAAATGATTTTAAAACATGTGACCTTGAAATATACTCCAAATGCTTAAGCAGCCCCATTCAAATCTCATTCAAATATGGGTTAGGGTTACGGTTAGGGTTAGGTCTCATTTAGGCTTTAAAAATCAAAAAATTTAACATTTGCTCAATTGTTGATATTTCAGCTTTTTTCATAAACATCATTATAGTTAATTCAATTCTCCTAATAAATTGAGTTCCCCCCGCCCCCCCCCCAAAGTAAGAGCAGGGCTTATGAAAAGGACTCTGTCTCAAGAGGGTTAAGACCAGGGAACCCTGCGGCTGCCTTGCTCTCCTGCCAGGTATGGTACCAGAGTACCGTTATTTGGTGTCCGTGCCACTGTGTCAACATTGACGGCTCCACAGACACAGACAGCAGACAGTGATGGGGGTTGCGAGGGGGGGGGGAAGGCCGTAAGTGTATGGCAGTGGGCCGCAGAGTCTCACAGTAATACTAATTCGGCACATAGGTGTAGTGCTACCCTAAACTAAGCACATTGTCTCACTGCGGCCTTCATGGCCGAACATGTTTTATAATGCAAGGCCTCTTCAGAACTTTTGAACAGGTGGATTGCCTGAGCAGACGTCACTGTCCGCTACGGGTGATTCAAAGTAGGGGGTGGGGATGTGAAACCTCGTGGTACCCGTCCCTAACACGCTCTTACACGCACCACGCCACCCACTGAAGGCCTCTTTTAATAGCATCACCACGGTGTCACGGCCAGTAGTTAGCTCCCTTATGTATTCTCGGGCCGTTCACCACCCCCCCCCCTCTTCTGCCGGCTTTACGGCGACTTTCAATGTTTTTGGCTCCCTTGCGATAACATCTTTTCATTGGTCGAGTCTGGTCCCGACATGAGAATGTCATTTTTTTCTTTTTTTGTTCAAAGCGATGAATGTCCTTTACAGAGGGAAAGGGATAAGAGCGAGAAGGGGGGAGGGGAGGGGGGTTGCCACCGTTGAAGAGAAAAGGAATACTAGAATCCATGTGTTTTATTATTTCTAAACGCAAGAGGGATTGAAGATGGTCTCCGGGGGCTGACGTTTTTGGTGTTGAGAGGATGCAGCCTTACTGTCAAGGACCACGTCATTCAGGTCTGCTTTTCCCATCGCCTCGTCGCAGGGGCCACTGGGATAGTGAGATGGGGGGGGGAGAGAGAGAGAGAGAGAGAGAGGGAGGGAGAGAGGGAGAAAGAGAGAGAGAAGGCGGATCTGTGTGTGATAAAACTGAGCTCTCGAAGACTCGGTCGTGTATAGTTTTTGGTGTTGGGAGGATGCAGCCTTACTGGCAAGGTCCACGTCATTCAGGTCTGCTTTTCCCATCGCCTCGTCGCAGGGGGGGCTGGGATAGGGAGATGGGGGGGGGAGAGAGAGAGAGAGAGAGAGAGGGAGGGAGAGAGGGAGAAAGAGAGAGAGAAGGCGGATCTTTGTATGATAAAACTGAGCTCTCGAAGACTCGGTCGTGTATTCCAGCGGTCCCCAAACGGTGGTCCGTGGACCGGCACCGTTCCGCGAGCCTCACGTTTCCGGTCTAGATAGCATGAATATTGATGTTTAAATAGAAAGAAAATGTAATTAATAAATCTGGCACCAGTCCCTGTTGCAGTTTCGAAACTTGTCCACCGGTCCGTGAAACTTAAAAGTTTGGGAAACGCTGGTGTATTCCATCGGGTCAATCCTTTTGGTTGAACCCGTCAATAAAACGTTGAAAAAAGTGGGGACGGCCGAAAAGGGGGGGGGGGAGGGGAAGGGGGGAAGATTATGGAGGGGTTTTCTTGTGTTGTTTTTTCTTCATCTCTGAGCGCCTCGTGAAAGGGGGGGGGGGGGGGGGGGGGGGGGGGGGTGGGGGAAGGGGGGAATATTATGGAGGGGTTTTCTTGTGTTGTTTTTTCTTCATCTCTGAGCGCCTCGTGAAAGGTTCTAACATTGTAAGCTTCAAGTGGCTGCTTGAAGCAATGCTCTCAAACTTGACAGAACTTGCAATTTTTTTTTAAAGTTTCTGGATGGCTCTTTCTGTATTCATATGTTTATAAAAATCTTGAAACGAACTTCGTGTTGTCGTCAATACGACTGTCAGGCCCCATTAGTTTCCCAGGCATCTTACTGCATTTTTTTTTTTCATAGAAAATTGTGCACACATGTATTGAAACAGCTCCTTTCTCTCCCGACTTCTTTCAGTTGTCCTAACAATTGGTTTGTTAGTAGACTCTTAACTTACACATATTTTATGACATGCTTTTAAGTTTTATTTTTTAAAATACATAATACTTTATACACCGGCTGTGGGAAAGCGGGGGGTGGGGCGGGGGAAGATCTGCTAGAGGGGATGGTCAGCCCAGAGGAGCAATCCAAAATTTAGGAGGGGGCATTTTTGTTCCAGTGCATATACCATATTAGAGACCGACCGAAAGTGATTTTCTGATTTCGACCGAAACCAGACCGTAAGTCAAAAAGGAGTTTCGGCCCAAACAAAGTGTTTAACGAGACTTTTTTGTTGTTGTTGTTGTTTTGTTGTTGTTGTTGTTGTTTTTTTGTTGCAGATTCAGTTTGACCATCAGTAAGCTATAAGAACGTCTTAAGCACTTTTATTTTAGCCAACAGAACTTATTGGGACCTTAATTCCCTGTTTAACCTCCAAACTGCATCGCGATTAACTTTGGAATAGTCAGTTTACCACTTTCCCTTGAATTTTAGCCCGTTTAGCTTCTCATCACCCCCCCCCCAAAAAAAAACACACACACTCACACACTCTCATCAACACATCAACGGACGGAAATACCACTTTCCCTTGAATTTTAGCCCGTTTAGCTTCTCATCACCCCCCCCCCCAAAAAAAAACACACACACTCACACACTCTCATCAACACATCAACGGACGGAACAAGATAATTGTCCATTTTTTGTATCCTCACCAGGAACGGCTAACGATAAGAATCCACATGAGAGATTAAATATGACGTAATCTTAATCATAATGTTACAGTTTAAGAGTGTAATCCAACCATTCTGTAGAATATCTAGGCGCATTGTATAATGGCTTACGTGTTGTAAACTTTGACTGGGCATTCTATAGAATTGGTTGGATTACATACTTCGCATCTAACATTTAAATATATGAATAAATCTCAACATTTTCATTTGTAATGTAGTTCTAGAATACAGAAATCTATACTAGACCTCAATTTTAATTTAAGCTTCCTTTCACCTACTATAATGAGTAATAGGCGTAAAAAAATAAATTATTCTAGTATCCTCTTCTCCTCCTCAATAACTAAATATTTAATATTTTGCCTACTTAAATGTGTGTCTTTACTTTTACTTATAGTCTAGAGATGGAGTCCCGAAGTCGATCTGACGCCGATAACAATGTCATTTTGTCAACTCCTGCGACGCAGTCAGTGCCAAGCTGTATTGACAATTGTCATTCCGATGGGTCCACTGGTTGCGTGGAGAGTGGGGATCTGCTGCATTTGGCAACAACTGGTCTCCATACATATATTAGCGACGTCACTTTACGTAGAGCAAGTTTGTTTCGCAAGGCAAAGAAAGTCAATAAGAGGAAGACTCAACCACTTCGCTTCGCAAAATGGAATGTGAGAACCATGTCTCCTGGATTTGAAACGGACCTTCATCAGATGGACAACGCAAGGAAGACTGCCGTCATTGATAAAGAACTCGCCAGACTAAACATTGATATTGCAGGCCTTCAAGAGACCCGACTAGCGGATAGGGGTACCATAAAGGAAGCCAGCTACACATTCTACTGGCAGGGAAAGCCCGCAGATTAACCTAGATGGCATGGTGTTGGATTTGCCGTAAAAACACAATATTGGCCTTTATTGAACCTCCTTCTTTGGGATCGGAGAGGATTCTGTCACTCGGATGTCATCATCTGCTGGCAAGGTCAACGTATTCAGTGTAAAAGGCTCCAACTCTTCATTCGACTCCAGAAGAGAAAGATTTTTTCTACGAGACCCTGGACCAAGAATTATCACGTTTCCCAAAACCGAAGCTGATCAGGAAACCTGGCCGTCACGGATTATGAAGGATTAATGAAAACGGACACGTCTGCTGGAGCTGTGCTGCTCCCATGGTCTCTGTGTTACAAATGCCTTCTTCAAATGTAAACAAATCCAAGAGGTGTCATGGCGACACCCACTTCCCGCCACTGGCACCAGCTAGACCTCGTCATTACTAAGCACTTGGAACTAGCCGCAGTGTACTTCACACACGAAGCTACCATAGTGCCGACTGTGACACGGTCCCTTCTCTAGTGGCAAGCAAGATACGACTAATGCCCTAAAAATTGCATAATGCTAAAAAGACGTGTCGTTCACGAATAAACATCCAATGCTCAAACAGCCCAAAAAAAACCGCAGCAATTCTCAAAAGTGTTGCAGGGCACCCTTGTTAAAGGATCACACGATGGAACTATTGACTCTAAGTGGACTCATTTACGAGATGCTGTGTACGATTCAGCCATGTCCGCCTACGGTAAAAAGGGGCATAAAAATAATGACTGGTATGAGGCGCATTGGAATGTGATGGAATCCGTAATCGAGAGGAAGAGAAGAGCCCTACTTGCCTATAGAGAAGCACCTTGTGCTAGTAGATTGCAGGCTCTCCGAACCGCAAAAAAATTATCACAGCAGACGGCCCGCCACTGTGCCAACACTTACTGACTAGACCTGTGCAACTTCATACAGCCGGCTTCAGACAACGGAGATGCAAGAAGCATGTACGAGGGCATCAAGAGGGCATTTGGTCCACACACGTCAAAAATAGCACCACTCAAGTCAAGGCGGGACAAATTATCAAGAATCCAAATAATCAACTCCGGCGTTGGGTAGAGCATTATCTTGAGCTATACTCTACAATGAATGTAGTCACTGAGACCGCTCTGCATAATATTCCCGCCGTGTCAGTAATGAATGAACTGGATGAAGAGCCAACTTTACAGGAGCTCGAAAAAGCCATCGGTTACCTTGCGGATGAGAAGGCTCCAGGGATAAACGGCATCCCAGCGGAAATCCTCAAAAATGGAAAACCTATCCTACTTCAGCCCTTACATGAGCTCCTATGTGTTGGGAAACAGGACACATTCCCCAGTGTAGAACTATATAGCTACTCCATCGTCTCACGAAGACGGAAGGATGCCATATATATAGAGAGAGAGAGAGAGTCTAGAGATATTTAATATTTTATAGGGCTATAATAATTTGTTGTATAATTATAATAAAATGTATTGTAAAATTATTGACACAAGCCAATGACTTGTTTAAAATTAGGTAATATATAAATGATGCTATAAAATGTTTGTTAAGACAATTGTGGTGAAATGACTTTTATATTAGTGGTGCAAGAACAACTCTCTGACGAGTATTACACCTGCTTGTGTCTAAGGGGTATTAGGTTATGTCGATTTCACACACCCAGGGTCATAATTACATCCTCTTTTACCCTTAACTACCAAATACTTTATAACACAATTTAGTAAATGAAATGACTTATTTATTTATATGCATATGGCATAATAGGGAATTATATTCAAAGCAACTATCAGTTGGAATCTAAGCTCTAGTCTATTTTAGACAATGGCCTCCCGTATAGCCTATTGTAACACATGCTTTTCTTGCCGATGTAGCATGGTTAACTAATACTTTGATCGTCATGTATGGCGCTATCACTTGAAGTATGATGAATCGGCATCAGCTCCCCCCTCACTCAATAAATAATGATAACGTCCAATGAATTAATACAGTACTTTATTACATGGTTAATAACCACATTAATGACAGGTCTTGCCAGGGGGGATATCCTGCAATAATAATTCTAGGATGCAATAATCACACACTTATATAATATTCCACATCACAATTGAATCACAATACTTCAATAATCCATTACTAGAGTAAAAAACATGTCCGCTCCATGTCCGCTCCATGTCCGCTCCATGTCCGCTCCATGTCCGCTCCATGTCCGCTCCATGTCCGCTCCACGTCCGCTCCACGTCCGCTCCACGTCCGCTCCACGTCCGCTCCACGTCCGCTCCACGTCCGCTCCACGTCCGGAGGTGCAGGCGAGGTGCAGGCGAGGTGCAGGCGAGGTGCAGGCGTCCACGTCCGCTTCACGTCCGCTCCACGTCCGCTCCATGTCCGCTCCACGTCCGCTCCACGTCCGCTCCACGTCCGCTCCATGTCCGCTCCACGTCCGCTCCATGTCCGCTCCATGTCCGCTCCATGTCCGCTCCATGTCCGCTCCATGTCCGCTCCACGTCCGCTCCATGTCCGCTCCATGTCCGCTTCATGTCCGCTCCATGTCCGCTCCATGTGCGCTCCACGTCCGCTCCATGTCGGATAAAACCATGTACCCCCTCGCTCCACTAAAGCGTGCGGTTCACTTCCGCTCTAGAAAATAGCTCCTCGTTTCTCGTGAAATATGAGGTAGTACAACTCTATGCTCAAATTACTACGCCATCCTGATGTAATAGTGTCGTGTGTAAAATTACAACCAACTTGGTCTGGTACACCTATGTATCATAATAAAGGTTGCTTTGCTTTGTATCTCAATTGTACAAACTCAGTCCTTTCACACTTAACTTATCAGTCACTGGCTTGAACATCTGACTTGAACATCTGACTTGAGCATCTGACTTGAGCATCTGACTTGAGCATCTGACTTGATCATCTGACTTGATTATCTCATGACTTGATCATCTCATGACTTGATCATCTCCTGACTTGCTCATCTGATTTGCTCATCTGACTTGATCATCTGACTTGCTCATCTGACTTGCTCATCTGACTTGCTCATCTGACTTGCTCATCTGACTTGCTCATCTGACTTGCTCATCTGACTTTCTCATCTGACTTGATCAGTCACTAGTAGTATGTGGAGGTAACTCCTCCAATTCCTCACGCCGTGGCTTCTCATGGCGATCACGTAAGTGGGCTGACAGAGCGGCAGGTTATGGAGCGGCTCTGATGATCTCGTTAAATCGTGCACAGCAGTGAGACCACTTCAACGTACAAGTGGATTCTCGGGTCCTATCCTTCGTGGCTCTTGGAGCGTTCACGCAAGGGGACAAACAGCAATGCGAAGCTATAGAATTACTTCAAGGGTGGAAGTGAATTCTTTAATTCTTTACCTCGTGGCGTATCGGGCGATCACGCAGGTGGATGATACCAGTCACAGCAGTACCTTCAGGGATTACTATTTCCCAGTACGCTGTGGTGGGTGTATGTAGGACTTCTCTTTGGGAGTAAAGTCCATCAGCACGCGGTCCTTTGGTTGCAGGCGATGAATTGGTCTTCCGGAGGTGGCTCCTGGGCGGGGTTCGCAGACTCAGGCCTCAGTACACCGATTCCTCAATTCAGCTGCTTAGGTGCGATTGACTGTACTGCAATATTACGGCGATCTAGCAACCAGGGTATATGTGAATGATGATAAAAGAAAAGAAGAGAAAAAGTTTTTCCAATATTCTTGAGTGAACAAATTCCTCTCAAACGGCAACGAATTCAGATCGAGGCGTCAAAGGAGAAATAAGTTATCCAATGTTAATATCCATTCTGGATAAATGTATTCATCTTCACCATTTTCGGCGCAAGCAAAGATGGCCAGCGTCAACACGTGGCAATGAATCTTATCATACATAATTATATAATAACTTAATAATATACAGGATGGATTAATATGATATATCCAATCAACTGTACTGGATAACATAATAGCTAATAACTATCCAGTGGCCACATCACCATCCACACGATGGGATTGAAGTCTAGATAATCAAAACTCAAAATGGCCGACACGTGTCCTATGATGAAGGCACGCAGCAAACATTGAGAAAATATCAAGTACAAATGAATTAATTAAATTCATTTCGACCAGAAATGCATTCTAATCAGAATGATAATGCATACATTCAAACATCAAATGGTTAACTAACTGTGTACATGGTCATACAAATGTTCAAATCAAGAAATGAAATCGAAATGTTCGCACTACTCACTAGGTCTATAGAGAAAAAGCCGGCTTAACGGTGCTCTAAGATGGCAGCTGTCTTAAAAGAGTCGATCACGAAAAGACAGATTTGAGTTATGCACCGGCTTTTATACTGATTCTATTCTAATTGCTTATTGGATGATCACTACCACGGGATATCCGATTCCAATGATATCAATAATTTGATAACATTTAAGTTCGTTGTCAAAGAAAAAATTTACGAGCATCGTAAAATGTTGAATTTCAATTAATTAATTAATTGAATAAGCCTGGGATCCCAAATTAAACAACTTAAAAGAATAATTTTTTAAAAAATTATCAAGAAAATGTTTCCATTGATTGGTTGATTGATTGATTTGATATTTCTATCGCGCCGGTATCCATGCCATTTTAGCATGCTCTCTGCGCTCTGGTCCCCCGAAATCTATTTTTTTTTTTTTTTAAATTGTTTCTAAAATGATTTTTATAATTTACAATTCCCCTCAAAGATTGAGGTAAACTGTTTCATAATTTGGGCGCTGTCGCTTCAAAAGAGCGCACTCCGTTCGGCTTTTTTCTGTGTTTATCTACACTAGGAACACTCAGCAAGTATTGTGATGAAGACCTCAGGCTCTTCACGGATACATGATTATAAATCAGTTCCTTGAGATATTCCGGTGCTGAGCCATCTATGCAGCTATACGCCAGGGATATAGTTTTGTAGTTAGTGCGCTCACTCACAGGAACCCAATGGAGATGTCGTAGAACTTGGGTGATGTGGTCAGATTTTTTTCATCCGCGATACAGTGCATGCTGCAGTATTGTGTATCTTTTGGAGTATCTGAGTTTGGTTCTGACGTAAACCCCACAAACAACTCGTTCTAATCCTGACTGGTTAGAGTTACTGCCACAGCATTGGCTGTTCTCCTATTGAGTTGAGGACGCAGCTGACCCAGGGCATGCAGATGGCAGAAGCCTTGACAACACAACTGATATGGGGAATCATACTAAGTGCACTGTCAATATAAAAGCCAAGGTCTCTGACAGTCGAGGACAACCGGATCTCTGATTCACCAACTTGTATTGATGCAATGGCAACTTTCCGAAGATTGGCTTCTGAACCACAAATAATTGCCTCAGCCTTAGCATCATTTAAATTATTCTGTTTGATGACATCCAATCTTTCACAGCAAGACAACAGTCCTCGACACCCTGAACAGCAGTAGCACACTCCGAGGGATCAGGGCGGAAACAATTGTATAGTTCTGTGTCATCTGCAAATATTTTGCGGGAAATACCATGACTTTCAATAATTTTGCCGAGCTGGCTAGTGTACATGGAGAACAGAATATGTCCTAAAACTGAGCCCTGTGGCACACCACAGGTAACGGAAGTGTCCATGGAAGATGCCTGCCTCACCACAATACACTGAGTCCTGTCAGTAAGATAAGAAGAAGACCAGCGAAGTGCAGTTCCAGTAATGCCTGCCACATTCAGAAGTCTTGACAGAAGAATCTCATGGTCGATCACATCAAAGGCAGCACTGAGGTCCAACAGAACCAAAATTGTCAGATCGCCTCGGTTAGCACTACAAAGAACATCATTCATGACACCGAGTAGTGCTGTCTCACAGCTGTGCACAGGTCGATATGCAGATTGAAACTTGTCAAATAAGTTATAAGTGTTTAGATGCTGCACAAGCTGCTGTGACACAACTCTCTCAAGAATCTTAGATACAAAGGGCAGGTTGGAGACCGGGCGCAAATTCTTGCAGTCATTTGGGTCCAGACCACTTTTTTAAGCCGAGGCTTAACGACCGCTGTCTTGAATTGACGTGGGACTGTAGCAAACTGAAGGCTAATATTCACGATGTTGGCCAGTACCATGAAATACAATCTATAAATAGAAATGAAATACACTCTATAAATACACATGAAATACAATCTATAAATAGAAATAAAATACAACCTAAAAATAGACGTAGATTACAAACTTTTATTTCCCATAATCATGGAACAAACCTGGTTAAATTTTCTTGATGATCTTACGAGTGATCCGACATTGACAAATGTCATTGAATGTAACTTGCGGATTGTTACACAGTTTAGATGAATGCTTTTATTTTGGCCATATACCGCTGGCCAATATTTAAACTTAAAAAAAAAAATATTAATGGAGTGTCAAGAAAACAAAATCTAGCCTGAAAGAAAGTTGATATCATGATAGCAGAGGACGTGGGGCGGAGGCACGGAGTTGGTGGGGGGCGGGGGCGCGGGGACCGCAGCATGCAAATAAAATAGACTCCTCATAAATTAACGTTAATCCGAACACGGTTATCACGGAGTAGTGACAAGAGAACACTCCACAAGGATCCAAGGGCAGACAACTCGTGCACGCAAATCACTCGCGAAGACGACAGCGGTGTTGTACCGGTAAGCCGGCCCGGCCACGGGCGATGCATGTCCCATGAGATACGAATCAGGTGAGCACTTTGGCGTCCGTCCGTCCCCCCCCCCCCCCCCCCCCCCCCCCCCCCCCCCCCCCCCCCCCCCCCCGTCCCCCCCCCCCCCCGATCTGACGCCATACCCCACCCCCACCCCCCTCTTTTTTCTTCCAAGAGTTAATCCTGGCACCAGGGTCTTTTAGAGGCGAGCTTTCGTTCGACTCCAAACAAACCTGGTATCGGTTTTCACTGCTCAGCACTAATCCTCTCAGCCGCCTGATGGAATCGATGCGGCATTAGTGGGAATCGTTCGATGACGGATCTCCTTTTTGTGTTTTATCAGGACTGCTTTGACTGTTCATTTACACACCGCGGTATCAAGATCAAGTACCTGTGAGTGTTTGATCCAAGAGTTGGACAACCCAATTATTAGTATTATTATTATTATTATTATTTTTTTTTTTTTTTTAAACGGGCATCCCTTACTTTTTTCCCCGAAAAGAATTTCGCGCAGTTGTCAACAATTTATCGCCACCTCCTCTGATTTCTCGTTTGTNTATACCGGCCGGGGCCATTTCTTTCAAGGCCCGGTTCTGTTTGAGGTTTGTCTTACGGCTTGGTGTGATGGACAAGGCGTGACTTCCGGTGCGCAGGCGGGACTTAATGAAAATCTTGTGAATCTAAAGCTTTTAATTTGAAATAGCCAGGTTTTCTTTTGTTTTTTTTTTTTTGTTTTTTAAAAGAAAGACATGTTATGATTTATGTCTTTTTTATTATGTCATCCAGAGTATGACTAATTGTCATCTAGAGTATGAATTATTGTCATCTAGAGTGTGACTAATTGTCATCTAGAGTATGACGGATCGTCATCTAGAGTATGACTGATCCCCATCTAGAGTATGAATGATTGTCATCTGGAGTATGACTGATTATCATCTAGAGTATGATTGATCCTTATCTAAAGTATGACTGATTGTCATCTGGAGTATGACTGATCGTCATCTAGAGTATGACTGCTCCTCATCTAGAGTATGACTAATTGTCATCTAGAGTATGACTGATTGTCATCTAGAGTATGACTGATCCTCATCTAGAGTATGACTGATTGTCATCTAGAGTATGACTGATCCTCGTCTAGATTATGAATAATTGTCATATAGAGTATGACTGATCCTCATCTAGAGTATGACTGATTGTCATCTAGAGTATCACTGATCCTCCTCTAGTGTATGACTAATTATCATCTAGACGATGACTGATCATCATCGAGAGCATGACTGAGTCTCATCTAGAGTAGCATTGAGCGTCATGTAATCTATGGTGTGACTAACATCACCGAGGGAGGTGATCGACTAACAGGCAAGGGGAAGCTGGTGCGGTTCTCCTTCACCTTTTCTTGAATACACCATCACCAATGGCGCCACAGCACATGAAGGATTGAGGTCAGCTGCAACATCACCCTTCTACTCACACACCCGATCTCTGGCTTTTTGTCCATTCACACCCTAACTGTGGCTTTTTGTCCATTCACACCCTAACTGTGGCTTTTTGTCCATTCACACCCTAACGGTGGCTTTTTGTCCATTCACACCCTAACTGTGGATTTTTGTCCATTCACACCCTAACTGTGGCTTTTGGTCCATTCACATCCTTACTGTGGCTTTTTGTCCTCATCTGTGGATTTTCGCCCGCCTGCGCCGATCCTCTGATGACCTAAATCCTCCACTACAGTTTCAATCCATCTTAATTCATAACACACACACGCACACACATCAAATATCAAGGATTGGATCCAAACCCAAGGGGGGTTAGGTGGGGGTGGCGGGGGGTGGGGGGAAGTTTTAAAAATAGTAAAAATTAATTAACAAAATTTAAACAAGTAGACCAAAATGGATGGTAACCCCAGGAGAACACAAACTCTGGGATATTTTATTTAGCAAACGTCCTTCTGGCGAGTCAAGAGTTGTCAGCCTCTTGATGCTGGACAAATTTATAAAAGATATTGACGCTGATCTGCTGTGTTGCAAACTTTAAGCAGAAGTCAAAGCCGCGCCAACAAGTATGTATACTTCACTTCGTAATTCAACACACACACACACACACACACACACATTCTATTTGCCTTAATTTTATGTGTCTTTTTAAAAAAAAAAAAAAAATTATTACATTTCCCAATGTGACACTTGGAAAAAAAAAAAAAAAAAAAAAAAAAATTCCTTTAGAGCACGTGAAGATTTTGTGTGTACCAAAATGAGGGCTTGGATTCGTCAACAGCTTGATTACCCCCGACTTGAACCAGCAATAATCTATAAATAACGATTAACCCATGAAAGATCTCTGCGCAGCTTTCCGCTATACTCTTGTCAAACTGTTGGTTAATTATTCAAAGCTAAGCGACAAAACGCCATGATTGAAGCGATCAAGTTTCGTCTTTCACATTAACATGACAAACTTTTAACCAAAAAAAAACTAAGGAAGATTTCATTCAGCCGTATACGGCCGTTCAATCAAAGGTTGGACTGTCACGATTGATTGGGTCACAGTTTGATTGAGTCGCGCTCTTTAATTATCAAAGGTGTTCTTACGGGACACAAAAGACCATCGAGATTAGTCGGCCGAAATTCCCGTTGCAATCCCCACCCCACCCACCCCCTCCCCCCCCCCACCCCCACCCTCGCCCGTTTCACCGACTGCCGTTTTCTTGCCCCGACATTTCGGCCGGCTTTTGCCTTTTCTCCCAGCTCTCGTGAGAGGGGATTCATTCTTGTAACATTAAGATCCGTCCTCACTGGGGC
>CAXITT010000492.1:440462-451778 GCA_964033795.1 Lymnaea stagnalis
TTTCACAAATCAGTTGACTTCATGACCCCCCCCCCCCCAAACCAAAGCCGTCAAATTATGATAGCCTTTAGGTACAGAATTTATTTAACGAAACTAAATAACCGGTTAGATCTGCATATATTTTTTTATAGTCTTGGTCCGTGGACCGGAAACTTGTCCCGAAACAGTCTGTAAATAATAGAGCTTAACAATGATCCATAATTTAGAAACAGGGCTCAGCTGAAAACTAGATAATTCCAGTCAGCGCCTGCAAAAAAAAAAAAAAAAAAAAGTATAAATTTAAAAAAAAAAAAAAAAAAAAGTATAATTTTAAAAAAAATTAAATTAATAATAATAATTTTAAAAAATAATAATAATAATTAAAAAAACACCATACTTATTACAGTAATGCTTTGTAGTTTTTCATAAGTGGTGAGACGTGGGAAATTATGAAGGATTGGTGAAATCAACATTTTGTTCATATATTATATGTGTTCTTGATATTGTTTAGGGAGGAAGAAACGAATTCCGGGACATGGGACATGCCTGGGTCCGGAGTTCCACATTGGCTAAATTTATTTTACTTTTTTTTTCTCTTTTATGAGCTAAACAAATAAATTATTTAAAAAAAAAGAAAATGATTTTGCACTGTGGCCGGGTCGGTCATGCCGACGAAAGAGGCGCTGTCACATACCCTCCTAGGGCTACCCGGGGAACATAGCCACCATTGCGTGAGCCTGCGTGGGCAGACAAAGGGGCGTGCATGGTTTCTGACGAAATTATAGCAACTACAGTGCTGCCGTCAGCTGTGGACATATCTACAGTTGAAATGACGGTAGAAACAGAATAAGGATCATGAGGCATGAGGTGGATAGTGGCAACCTCACGCCACTGATTCTTCATAGTCTACATACAGGGCCATTCAGGAGACTGTTCCTGGGCAATCTTTCGCCCCGACTACTTCAGAAAAACATTATAGTAATCCTTAATTAGAGCCCCCCCCCCCCGCCAACGCTTCCCCGGGATGGGCAGGGGGGAGATATTAGGACGTAAATATACCATCCCGACCCCTGAACCTGATGTTGTGAGAGCAACATCACCGACCGACTGGATGTCCTTAGGCTGAGTTCAACCTGGGGGGGGGGGGGGGTAAAGCTTTTCAGTCGAGTGAAGTTGCAGGCGGGGACTGTCGTGGAAGGAAGAGATTCCAACGTGCCGCTTAGCGGTCCGATAGCAAGGATACTTTCGGGCTTGAAAGACTGTGTTTAGAGGAGAACATTAAGAGCTTAAGCTCCATGGCTCGCTGACGCCATTTCCTCATATACATATCGGTGTACAAAAATGAATGTCTTTCCAGTGCGTGGGGCGCAAGATAGCGAAATGTTCTTATTTTGCCAACTCCCCCCCCCAACCCATGAGAGTACATACTACAGAAGGTGGCGCATCTGCTTTGTCGGATTCCTTTTAAACGGTATGGATGCTGCTCTTTGATAGGCCCCTGATACGAAATTCACATTTATACAATGCTTAATTGAACCTCCACATATCTTTGATCCATTTATAAATTTTAATACATACACCGCCAACAGATCCAGTATTGCCTACGTCTACGTATAGCCAATAAAATGATGATTAAAAAGTTGGTAAATAATGCTATAAAGATGATTATAATACTTTCTGATCAGGTGCATTGCTGCCGCCAGGTGAACGTGCGTTCGGACAACCGGACATCCGAATCTCAAGCAAGCATGTCCATTGCACATTAAAGTGTCAAATCGGCATTTGGATGTCTTTCCTAAAGCCCTAAATTCTAAGTCAGCCAAATGGACACAGGACAACAACAACAAAAAAGATCAACCCCCCTCCCCTTTCCGCCATACGCCCGCCCCCTCCACCCCAAAAAAATTCTTTGAAGGGACTCCGATCAGACTCGCTGTCTCGGTCGGACTGATTCTCTTTAGGAATTCTATCAAAGTTCATCATAAGTCTTGATCTATTCTTTTAGCGCGCCGCTGGGGATCGACAGCCACACGAGCTATTCGATTCAAACACCGTTACACCGTCTGGGGGCGAGGTGAGTGACGGGGGGGGGAGGAGGGGGGCGCGACGTTTGTGTTGTGCTCCGTCATCCAAGCTTGAACGGTGAGGATAAGCATGATCAACTGATCAACTGTACCTGTTCAGAGGGGTTCATTCAAAGACGTTACCCCCACGCTTCACCGTATGGACAAAAAATGGGGTCTGCTTTCTGTGAATTCGTCTGAAAGGACTGACCATGAACAGAGAAACGCAGAGCACGTTTGTTTGTGAGTGGTTATCTTGCTCCCGTTCCCTAACCAATCAGAACGCTGTATTGATATTTGAATCACGGTCATGTTCTGTCCCCGTTGGTTGACTTTCTATAAGATCAATTATTAGAGAAAAAAAGTAAAGCAATTTTGAAAAAAAAAATTTTTTTAAATTTGAGAGTCCTTTGAAAACAATCAGGTCGTAGTTATGTGACCTAAGTCCTTTATTTAAAGCTGTTATTAAATAAGTTACGCCCCCTTGCCAAGCCAACATTTATAACTCATGCTGTTAAAGATTTGTTCTTTTTCTGAACTCTTCCATCTCCACGTCTGCGGTTTAGTAGAGTTGTCTTTTCTTTAAAATATTTTATATCTATTATTTTCCATTATCTCACCTCTATATCACACTGCTATATAACTGCTATTACTATGTCTCCATTATCTCATCTCTATATCACACTGCTATATAACTGCTATAACTGTATCTCCATTATCTCACCTCTATATCACACTGCTATATAACTACTATTACTATATCTCCATTATCTCATCTCTATATCACAACACTCCCAGGATTATATATAGACCAGTATCTCACCACCACCCCATACCGACCCCACCCTAAACACCCACTCCTCTGTCACCTCGTGCACACCCCTTCTCATTTTTGACACTATTAACGCACAAAGCATAAAAATCACAGCCCACAAATGAAACACGGATCGATTCTCCAACACAACACCGGTTATTCAGCTACGACCTTGCGATGACCACACCTGTATAGGCAATATGTGCTTTCTGACAAGCGCTCTGATGAGGCCCCTGTCTTTTTCGCCATGCCTTGCTGCTCACAATAGCTTGTTGTCCCCACGGTGTGGACCTTTGATGTACTCTGTGTCATTGATCCTATAGAACGGGGTCACCCATGAGTTCAGAGTAAGTTTACTGAAAAGCTCCACTGCTGCACAGTACGGAATCTATTCATCAAAGTTCAAGCTACAAACATTCTGACCACCTGCCATGACCTCTGTCACCCTTCCACCCAGAACCTCTGCCACTCTTCCACGCATGACCTCTGCCACTCTTCCACCCATGACCTCTGTCAACCATCCACCGATGACCTATGCCGTCCTTCCACCCATGACCTCTTGCAACCTTCCACCCATGACCACTGCCACCCTTCCACCCATGACCTCTGTCATCCTTCCAGCCATGACCTCTGTCATCCTTCCAGCCATGACCTCTGTCATCCACCTACCGATGACCTCTTCCATCCTTCCACCCATGACCTCAGCCATCCTTCCACCCATGACCTCTGCCACCCTTCCACCCATGACCTCGGCCACTCTTCCACCCATGACCTCTTTCATCCTTCCACCCATGACCTCTGCCATCCACCAGCCGATGACCTCTGCCGTCCTTCAACCCATGACCTCTTCCATTCTTCCACCCATGACCTCTGTCATCCACCCGCCCATGACCTCTGCCGTCCTTCCACTCATGACCTCAGCCATCCTTCCACCCATGACCTCTGCCACCCTTCCACCCATGACCTCGGCCACTCTTCCACCCATGACCTCTTTCATCCTTCCACCCATGACCTCTGTCATCCACCAGCCGATGACCTCTGCCGTCCTTCAACCCATGACCTCTTCCATTATTCCACCCATGACCTCTGTCATCCACCCGCCGATGACCTCTGCCGTCCTTCAACTCATGACCTCAGCCATCCTTCCACCCATGACCTCTGCCACCCTTCCACCCATGACCTCGGCCATCCTTCCACCCATGACCTCTGCCATTCTTCCACCCATGACCTCGGCCATCCTTCCACCCATGACCTCGGCCATCCTTCCACCCATGACCTCGGCCACCCTGCCACATCCAGCCCACTGTGACCCTCGCCCAACACCTAGGATCATCATTGGCACCTCGAACATCACCCCCCCCCACAACCCACCCAGACCCCCCCCCCCATCCCTGGTCAGTCATGTGGAACTATGCAGGTAGGGTCTCGCATATTTCACTTCTGCTAACCGTGACGATTAACTCCGACCCCCCCTCTCCCCCCCTCTCCCCCCGCACGTCACCCTACTCTCTAAACCTGTCGCCTAAACGCTGTATATCGTTCTAAAGGTTATTGTAACGGTTCCTTAGCTGTCTGATATAAAATAGATTTTCTGGACCAACCTAACGGTACTTCTGATATAGACGGCGAGATCATCAAGACACGCAGCCACGGGCGACATCAAGACACGCAGCCACGGGCGACATCAAGACACGCAGCCACGGGCGACATCAAGACACGCAGCAACGGGCGACTCGGGGAATCTGTTACAAAGTCAACAGGATTTATTTGTTTTGTTACGTCATGTCATTTCCCACAGTGAGTTCATACACAAAACTATTTGCTTTTTTAATTTTTTTTATTAATAAATATTTAATTTCACTGGAAGGTAAATAGCAAATTCTCAATCTTGAGGAAATAGAATTTGTGTTTGTTAAACTTGGAGATTCGTTGTTTTTCCGCCTCACAGCAAGGAAATGTTAGTGATCGAAAAATCTAAAAAAGAAATTTAAATTATTTTTTTTTTTTTATTTTAAACAGTGATCATTCTCAAACTTAAAAATACAAAATAATTATAATAAATAAAAATAAATACAATAAACGAAAATAAACAGTGTCAAAGGAATGTCTTAATTCTTGGTAAGAATTTTAGGTCTAAATATAACTAAGACTAAGAATGACAATTAAAAGTCATTTTCCTTTCAACTCTGATTTTCTGCTTCAAAATATTTATCATGCTATTTGACAACTGCAACGGTAACTACGGTCGCGATGTGGCAGAAGTTGGGTTTGGTAATTGGAAGAGGGTTAGGGTAAGTAAGGGTTGGCGTAAGGCGATAAACGATCTTGCTGGCTGCCTTCCATGGTTTGCCTTGTAAAATTTTTGTGGTGGGGTGGGTGAATATACATTGCTGTTCTTTATTTCATAAATGTATTTTATTTTAATATCATGATTATGTTTCTTTTGAAAAAAAAAAAATTATGTACAGCGCGGTGAGCCCAGCCCTAGGCTGGGGTTACCGCGCTATATAAGACCTCTTATTATTATTATTAAGGCGCCCGGGGCGGGGGTGGGGTGGGGTTGGGGGAGATAATATCTTGACTTATGGAACTGATGTCTCAGAACATCTTTATAATATATAATGGATGATGATTCATCGTGGGGGTTGTGGTAACATCTTAATTCAAAGGTTAAAATTTTAAAACTCTCAACTTGACTGTGTTTTCTTTTGTTTTCTTGTTGCTGTTGTTGTTGTTGTTTTTGTTGTTGTTGTTGTTGTTGTTGTTGTGTTTTGTTTTTTTTTGTTGTTTTTTAATCATTATTTTTTTAAGATAATATTTTTTTTTAATCCTAGAATCTCTTAAAGTAGAGAAAATCTTTCTTACTGAAGTGTTAGTGCCTCCAGACGTGTTGAATCTGTTGGGGGGGAGGGGGGGGGGGGGGGGTTCTGCTTCAAAAAAAGTTTGATTCAGGCAACAATGCATGACGGGAAAACGATTCAATATTACCAAGGCGACTCTGATGAAATCTAGACATTATACGTGCATTTCTAAGTCTTTCTTTTGAGTTACACGAAAACGAGATTTTGATGCATATAAAAAAAAAACACAGGATGTTCTCTAGAGATACGGAACAAATGCATATTTTAATGTTTCTATTCAGACGCCATAGAATTGACGGTACACCGACAAGGCTGGTAATAAGATCCGCAGTGGACACGGCCTAGTGAATCTCAGACGATGATTTAGCCCAGGACCACTTTCCTCCTACGACATGTCGGGGACTTGTCTGGCCAGTTGTCCGTGACGTAAACAGATAGTTCGGATGAAAGTGCTGCCCAATTGAGCAGGGCCTACTGAAATAAGGGACTGTAAAAAAAAAAAGAGTTATAGGTCACATTTAGACTTGATAGGCCTGACATCATCGTCGTAGGCCTGACATCATCGTCGTAGGCCTGACATCATCGTCGTAGGTCTGACATCATCATCGTAGGTCTGACATCATCGTCGTAGGTCTGACATCATCATCGTAGGTCTGACATCATCGTCGTAGGTCTGACATCATCGTCGTAGGTCTGACATCATCGTCATCATCGTCATGAAAAGGGGCGCTCGCCCCAAGGAGGTTGACGGGCAGCCGTTAGACTTGAACACCCGGACCTCAGCAGGCGAGTACAACAATTTGTTGAGGTTTTAAAGAAAAAATTGTATAACCTGCGTAATGTCAGTGATGTTTATATATTATAATGATGTTATCCACAGCTATAACGTGCGTAATGCTCATGATGATTGTTATAATGGTGTTATCCACAGCTTTAAAAAAAGTAACATACCTTTCAGACATTAAAAAAAAAAAATTATTGCCGCCAAAAAAATATACTTGGAATATACTGGACTAACAGGGGGCAGTATCTTCGCCCGAACTATAGTCAACAGAAATATATGACGTCATTCTGAAACTTTAATAGTGGAAATAGCCTTAACAACATCAAGCGAATGGGAATGGTTGGGAAATAAGGAAGGCGGTGATCGAAATCTTGGGGAAAAAAGCACCAAAAAAGTTAAGGGACTTTTGACCACATGCCTTCCTCCTCGGCGAACTATATTTAAAAAAAAAAAATTGTAAGTGTCTAGGCGTCATTAATACGAGTGATGGGCTTTATTTCTAGCAGAGGGAAAACTAGTGTTTACAAAAGGTGTGTCCAGAAATTGTCCAGCGCAACACCGGGTAATTTCAGCTAGTAGAATAAAAAATTCAAATGTTTGTTAGTGGTAGCCTGTGAGTGGTAGCCTGTGAGTGGTAGCCTGTGAGTGGTAGCCTGTGAGTGGTAGCCTGTGAGTGGTAGCCTGTGAGTGGTAGCGTGTACCGAACAACATTCCAGAACTTGGGTCTCACACCTTCGGTCTCAAATCTTGGATCTCACATCTTTGGTCACAGACCTTGGGTCTCACACCTTGGGTCTCATACCATGGGTTGCACAGCTTGCGTCTCACATCTTAGGTCACACATGTTTGTTCACCTAGCGTGGGTCACACACCTTAGGTCTCATATCTTAGATCACACATTTTGGTCACCAAGCATGGGTCACACACCTTTGGTCTCGGATCTTGGTTCTAAACATCTTGGGTCTCGCATCTTGGATCTCACATCTTGGGTCTCACACCTTAGGTCTCACATCTTGGGTCTCAAATATTAGGTCACACATATTAGGTCACACATTTTGGTCGCCAAGCATGGGTCAAACACCTTAGGTCCCACATCTTTGATCTCGTATCTTGGGTCTTACATCTTGGGTCTCGCATCTTGGGTCTCGCATTTTGGGTCTCACATCTTGGGTCTCGCATCTTGGGTCTCACATCTTGGGTCTCACATCTTGAGTATCGCATCTTGGGTCTCACATCTTGGGTCTCACATCTTGGGTTTCACATCTTGAGTATCGCATCTTGGGTCTCGCATCTTGGGTCTCTCATCTTGGGTCTCGCATCTTGGTTCAGACATTTCGAGTATCGTATCTTGTGTCTCATACCTTGGTCTCACATCTTGGGTCCTACTTTTTATTTCCGCAGCTGCGCCACGCTTCGCAAGAGGATCCATGAGGAGTCTTGTCAGGATTGAGTTCATGCAACGAAACGGAACGGCCGCCAATATAATAAGGCGACAAAATTGGTTATCCAGTGCGATGTTGCTGAACACCGCATCCATGTCGCTTCTGTGGGTAGAGCGTTGTCCGCAACGGTTTCCAACTATCCAGCCATCCGTTGTTTACATATAAACGTTTTTGTGCACTTTCCATTCCCATATTATTATGTTTTTAACCTAGTCGAACCAAAGAGCCGGTCGGGACGTGTGCCCCTCCATGCCCTTTCTCAAATTGAAAGCATCTAACTTTCTTCTCCTACCTCTGTGTAGACGCCCCTGCCTTGTAGGTCTGAGATGAAACTATCCACAAACAAATAAATTGTAATGTTCGATTAAGTTTTTGATTATTACGTTATCTTTCAAGTTTGTTTTTTTTCGTTTTCAACGTCTTATTGTAATATATTTTTATCATTACTGGAATAGTAATCTAAGTCAGTGCTTCTCAAACTTTAACGTATGATGTACATGTGGGAGAGTCTTCACTCTGTAATGTAGGGGTGAGTGCCCATTGATTGGATTTAGCCATCACCCCCAAAATAAAACGTTTACGCACCGACACTTTTTGGACCGTCGCCTGTGACCTTGACTTAGAATGACATCCGTCAATCGTTTGCCGTAAATCACTTCATTCAAACAAATTTGGTTTTTGGGTTTTTAAAATCCTTTGATTCGTCTGCTGGTCGCCCAGTGACGTAAATATGGTTATTTGCGCCCGGGGAGGACCAACATTTTAACCGCCCCTCAAAATGAAAAAAAAACCCCTTGCATTTAGATGAAAATTTATAACATACAGAAGAAATCACATTGTAAAAAAAAAATCACACACACACTGTATGAAGAAGGGTAATATAATCAGGGCACTCTCCCATTGTCCAGCAGCAGCACTCCCCATTGTCCAGCAGCACCACTCTCCCATTGTCCAGTAGCACCACTCTCCCGTTGTCCAGTAGCAGCAATCTCCCATTTTTCCAGTAGCACTACTCTCCCATTGTCCAGTAGCACCACTCTCCGGTTGTCCAGTAGCAGCAATCTCCCATTGTCCAGCAACACCACTATTCCATTGTCCAGAAGCAGGACTCTGCCAATGTCCAGTAGCACCACAATTCCATTTTCCAGCAGCACCAATCTCCAATTTTCCAGTAGCACCCCTCTCCCATTGTCCATTAGCACCACTTTTCCATTGTCCAGAAGCAGCAATCTCCCATTGTCCAGTAGCACCACTCTCCCATTGTCCAGTAGCACAACTCTCCCATTGTCAAGCAGCACCAACCTCCCATTGTCCATTAGCACCACCCTACCATTTTTCCAATAGCACCACTGTCCCATTGTTTAGTAGCACCACTCTCCCATTGTCCAGTAGCACAACTCTCCCATTGTCCAGCAGCTCCAATCTTCCATTGTCCAACAGCACCACCCTCCCATTGTCCAGTAGCACCACCCTCCTATTTTTCTAGTAGCACCACTCTCACTTCGCCCAGTAGCACTACACTCCAAATGTCCAGTAGTACCACCCTCCCATTTTTCCAATAGCACCACCCTCCACTTTTCCAGTAGCACCACCATGCCATTTTTCAGTAGCACCACTCTCCCTTCGTCCATTAGCACCACCCTCCCAATTTACAGTAGCACCACTCTCCCATTTTCCAGTAGCACCACTCTCCCATTTTCCAGTAGCACCACTCTCCCATTTTCCAGTAGCACCACTCTCCCATTTTCCAGTAGCGCCACTCTCCCATTTTCCAGTAGCACCACTCTCCCATTTTCCAGTAGCACCACTCTCCCATTTTCCAGTCGCACCACTCTCCCCTCTCCCAGTAGCACCAAGCCCCACCCTCCCATTTTCCAGTAGCACCACCCTCCCATTTTCCAGTAGCACCACCCTCCCATTTTCCAGTAGCACCACTCTCCCATTTTCCAGTAGCACCACTCTCCCATTTTCCAGTAGCACCACTCTCCCTTCGTCCAGTAGCACCACCCTCCCAATGTCCAGTAGCCCCACCCTCCCATTGTCCAGTAGCACCACTCTCCCATTTTCCAGTAGCACCACTCTCCTCTTTCCTCACCAGTAACGCAGAGCTGGCCATCCTGTCCTACCGCCATGTTTCCATCAGCCCTGTCTCGACATGCCTATCTCAGCTGTCGTATTCCTCTACATGCGTGATCATTTGATTACATGTGATCAATTGAAAATCTCGTATTTTTATTTAAACAAAAAAAAATGATCATCTGTTCAGAACATTGCCTACATGTTAGATCGGAAGATTACATACAAATATTTTTTTATTTAAAAACCTCCACACAAAACCATTAACAAAAATCTTCCTTGTTTGTTTAACTCACTGACAGTGTCAATCTCTTTTAAACGCGTTCCAAAAAGGGTGGGGGGTGGGGGCGTTAAAAAAATGGGCGTGGCTTCCAATGAATAATTCTTGCCTCTTTTCATAAATCTCCATCTCTATGCCCCAAGAGCTCTTCTAGCCCCCCCCCCAACCCTCCTTGTCTCTCTCATTCTCTCTGTGTGTCCCTGGTCGAATTCAACGACATTTACTACCCCTCTATACCCCTCCCCCCCCCTTTTTTTTTCCAAGAAAAAGAAAAGAAAAGAAAAATTAAAGACTGGGCGGGCCAAAGGCATTCAACTCTCTTAGGACACAGTTTGTCAATATTTTTCTTTCAAAAGTCCTTGCCCGTCGCTCTGAAAGGGGCATTGAGGCAATGTGTTTTTATGAACTTACAAACTGTCTCGTTGGGCGATGTCCTCAAGGGCTTGCCTGTCTTGTTGGGGCGATGTGCTCAAGGGGGTTACCTGTAGTTTTCTCGAGCGCAGTAATGTCACAACACTTCAGCCCCCCACCCCGTGTCCCAAAAGGGGGGGGGGGTGCACCGCGGCTTTACCATTATATGATCACTGGCCCGGGGGGGGGGGGCGGGCTTTTTCCTCTGGGGAAATTTTTGTTTTCTTTTAGCAAACTTTCATGAGAGTTTTTGTTCCCAGATTTTATACCCCTTTTTAAAAAAAAATTTAATTCATTTTTTCATTAAGAAAAACATTATGGCAGCCATGTTTTTAAAGACCATTTTAAAAAAAAAATTATTTCCCTTTCTGTTTTATCAGACGCCCAGGGACTCATGTTTTTATTGAAAAATGTCCTATTTGTTACGTTATTGTTACGTATGTTACCTCCCCTACGGCCGGGGATTCAACACCAACGCACACCCCCCCCACCCCCACCCTTTTTACCGTCAACTCTCTCTCTCTCTCTCCCAGCTCGTTCCCCGATTCAGTGAAAACAAAATAAATTGTATTTGATTAGAATGGTCAAAACTTTGGGGGGGGGGGG
>CAXITT010000492.1:461040-475985 GCA_964033795.1 Lymnaea stagnalis
TTCAAAATCGGCCGTAAGGATTTAAGTTTGAACTGCGGCTACCTTAATCCAAGTGTTAATCAATAGTAGCCAGTAGCCAGTAGCAAGTCAAGGTTAAAATTGATACTTGAATTATCACCGAATGGGTTAAATGGAAAGATGCATGGCCGGGCAAATGGATGTGTGCACGAATGGATGGAAATACCCGAATACATGGATACATATGTTCAAGAGCTGTTGGGTGATTTGATTAGAGGGCTGGTATGATGGATGGGTCTGTAGAGGGTAGTATGGATGGAATCTGGAAGTAGGATGGATAGATGGTAAGGATGGGCAGAAGAAAGTTTTGTGTTTTTTTTTTTTAATGGACATTACTGAATCTTATCTTCCGTTAAGTTGAGTGTCAAATATGCGCCCTTTCAGTTGGGAAGGGGGGGGGGGGTTTAGGACAGCGCCCTCCAAACTCCTCCCTTTCCCAAACACGAGCACACACGCCACCCGTTTAAACCGAAGAGTTAAGTTGAGTGTCAAATATGCGCCCTTTCAGTTGGGAAGGGGGGGGGGGTTTAGGACAGCGCCCTCCAAACTCCTCCCTTTCCCAAACACGAGCACACACGCCACTCGTTTAAACCGAAGAAAGGGAAAAAAAAACGCCCTGCTCCGAGTCCCATCAACATCGAGACGACGATGGAGGGAAACGACGGACAAGGGAAACCCGACACAAGATTAACCCCCCCCCCCCCGTAAGAGGCGGGGTCCGCGTGATTTAGTGTCTGACGCCCGCTTCTTTGATTGACAGACAAACCGACAGGAAGGAGGGACGTTACGGGCCATTAACTTTCTCTTTCCGTTTCGCTGACTCGCTTTTTTTTGTGTTTTTTTTTTCTGTTTCCTCCGTTCCTCATCCCATGGCGACAGTGTCAACCCGGGGTCCGGACGTTGTAGCAGGGTTAGCAACTGCTTTACGCCGTGGTCACAGTCACAGTGGTGGCATCGCGTGTGTCGTGTAAGTGTTGCTGCGGGTGAATTGTGTTTGTCGAGGTGGATGTTGCTGTTTTTCTGACCTTACTCTGACATCGAGACGTGCTCGGAGCTCGTGAGTTACCTTCACTTGTATCTTTGGAGTCGGAGCTCGGGAGTTACCTTTCAAGTGTAGTACCGTTGGAGATTTGAATTTAATTTGGGAATTCGTAGATGAAAGCTTCATGGTCCGGTTTTCCTTGAAAGTGAAATGTTAAATTTAGAGACACAATTCATGTGACATTCAATGACTTCATCGCCAAAAATTTTCTCTGGAGTGAAAAAGATCCTACAAATAATTGGCCTAAGGTAACTTTCTTCCATCCAAGAATCAGTCAGCAGGGGAATGCGAGTCTAGTGATATTCGAAAATATTAACGGCCTCTCTCTTAGCGAAAGTCACTTTATGTTGGTTATCTCATTTCTCTCTCTCTCGTTCTCTTTCTATCTCTTTCTCTCTTGCTCTTTCTCACTCTCTCTCTCTCTTTCTATCTATCCATCTTTCTTTCTCTCTCCCCATCTCTCTTTCTTCCATATCGCTCTTTCTCCCGCACATCTCTCTTTCTCCCACTCTCTCTTTTTTTCTCTCTCTCTCTCTTTATCTCTTTCTCTTCTCTCTCTCTCTCTATCTAACTGTCTCTCTCGTTCTCTCTCTTTCTATTTATCTACCCCTCTCTCTTTCCCACTCTTTCTCTTTCTCTCTCTCTTCCCGCTCTATCTCTCTTTTTATCTATATATCTCTCTCTTTCTCCCCCCTCTCTCTCTCTTTCTTTCTGGCTTTTCTCTCTCTCTCTCTCTCTCTCTCTTTCTCTCTCTCTCTCGCCTTCTTTCTCTCGTGTGTGTGTAAGTGTGCTGTGAATGAGCTTGTTAGGTAAACTGAAATGGGAAAAGGCTCCCAACTGCCTATGCTCCTAGGCACACCGCCGATCAGTTGACACCACCATTTTCTTTTATTTTCGATATTATTCCCGTAGGTGCCGAGAAAGGACCAATATAATCTTGCAAGGTTAGGGTTAGGGTTAGGGTTCGGATCCCCGTGGAATGATCACGTGAGGTCGAAGGTTATTTGAGTTGACTTTAATGGCCGGGAGCTAGTGGGGAAGGGATGGGTGAGGGCAGAGTTATACTTTTTGCAAAGTTTTTAAAATTAAAATGAAAAAAAATAATAGTGGGTGGAGGGTCAATGTACCTTTAAATGATTTGATGAGAAGTTCTTGTAAAGAACTAAAGTAGGTCAGGTAGCCCACCCCAACCCCAACCCCAACCCCAACCCCAACCCCAACCAACTCTTTGAGCGTGCGTACAGTTTTTAGATGTGGATACACAAGGCCTAGAGTAGATGTGGATACACAAGGCCTAGAGTAGATGTGAGCGTAGTATTGTCTTTGTTTAAATCCGTGTCTGCGTCTTGCTTGTTGTCCACTCGGAATGTGATGTGTTAGAATGTGACATTATAGAATGTGATAATTTAGAATGTGTTAGAATGCGACATTATAGAATGTGTTAGAATGTGACATTATAGAATGTGATAATTTAGAATGTGTTAGAATGTGACATTATACAATGTGACATTATAGAATGTGATAATTTAGAATGTGTTAGAATGTGACATTATAGAATGTGATAATTTAGAATGTGTTAGAATGTGACATTATAGAATGTGATAATTTAGAATGTGTTAGAATGTGACATTATAGAATGTGATAATTTAGAATATGTTAGAATGTGACATTATAGAATGTGATAATTTAGAATGTGTTAGAATGTGACATTATAGAATGTGATAATTTAGAATGTGTTAGAATGTGACATTATAGAATGTGATAATTTAGAATGTGTTAGAATGTGACATTATAGAATGTGATAATTTAGAATATGTTAGAATGTGACATTATAGAATGTGATAATTTAGAATGTGTTAGAATGTGACATTATAGAATGTGATAATTTAGAATGTGTTAGAATGTGACATCATAGAATGTGATAATTTAGAATGTGTTAGAATGTGACATTATAGTATGTGATAATTCAGAATGTGTTAGAATGTGACATTATAGAATGTGATAATTTAGAATGTGTTATAATGTGACATTATACAATGTGACAGTATAGAATGTGATAATTTAGAATGTGTTAGAATGTGACATTATACAATATGATAATTTAGAATGTGTTAGAATGTGACATTATAGAATATGACATTATAGAATGTGATAATTTAGAATGTGTTAGAATGTGACATTATAGAATATGATAATTTAGAACGCGTAAGGCTGACCTCACAAATTACATTATACATTATTGGGTGCAGACTGCTGACCCGCTTGCGTCTCATGTCCACCCATGCACATGGGTCGGCTCTCTACAGAAACCGGGAGGACTTCGTGCATGGGCATCCGCAGGTGGGGGAAGGGGGCACTTGCCCCCCCCCCTGGATTGATTGGATACAATTTTAGACAAAAATAGACAAATTATTTATTAAAGTAAAGTGAAAGTAACTAAGCTGATGTCCTGGCCGTTCGTTCACCATACAAATACGCTACGGTAAATTAAAACTATATTAAAACATTACTAAAATTTTTTTGCCACCCCCCCCCCTGGAAAGTTTATTGATCTCTTTTGGCCCCCCCCCCCCCCCCCGCCTAGAAAGTTTTCTGCGGGCGCCCATGACTGCGTGCAAGAACCGTCCATCATATAACTCAATTCAGTTCAGATCGGCATTTTTATGACAAATTGTATACTATATAATCTGCTCCCAGACTTAATATTCGTTATATTAAATATATATATATACATAGTGCACTTGTTGATATGAGCCCCATGCTCCAGTCAAGACGGGCTGACTGTTCTGCCGAGTCAGTAAACTCATGACATCGACTAAACATGCGATTTCACTAGCCTCAACTTCTAGAGCAACGATCATACTTTCCTGTGTCTCTGGCATGTCATGACGTGACCGGCACTGGTCCAACAGCTAAAGCAACATTGAATCATGTTTTCTTTAGTTGAGGAGTTAGTGGATTAGTTTTTTTTAAGGATTTATTTAAATACCGAACCCCCCCCCCAAAAAAAAAAACTTCTAAAGGGCGGGTCAATGGTAAACAATTGTTGACTACTTTATTTCATAAGTAACCATTTTAAAAATTGTAGCATCGATATTTTTGGTGGTGTTGACAAATGTATGCTCTCCCCACCCCCTTCAAAAAACCCTTAATATATGAATCATACCCATAAACTAACAAAGATCATGTACTATATACTGACATAGTCTCTCTCTATATGTACAGAACCTCTCTATATGTACAGAGTCTCTCTATATGTACAGAGCCTCATGTACATAATCTGATTTAAAATCTGCTAGCTTATAATTTATATTCCCCCCCCCCCTCGGGTCGTCGTCGACGTGTTTTCGTACCCCACCAACACCCCCCCCCCCAACAACACCAACACCCACCCCCACCAACACCCACCCCCACNCCCCCCCCACCAACACCCACCCCCCCACCACCCCCCCCACCCACCCCCCCCCCCCACCAACACCCACCCCCCACCAACACCCATTGCCGTAAAACCCCTCGGTTATTGGGTCCCGTCTCAAATATAGCCACATCTACCACCTTCAATGACATGATTATTGCCACATCTACCACCTTCAATGACATGATTATAGCCACATCTACCACCTTCAATGACATGATTATAGCCACATCTACCACCTTCAATGACATGATTATAGCCACATCTACCACCTTCAATGACAAGATTATAGCCACATCTACCACCTTCAATGACAAGATTATAGCCACATCTACCACCTTCAATGACATGATTATAGCCAAATCCACCACCTTCAGTGACATGATTATAGCCAAATCCACCACATTCAGTGACAAGATTATAACCACATCTACCACCTTCAATGACATGATTATAGCCACATCTACCACCTTCAATGACATGATTATAGCCACATCTACCACCTTCAATGACATGATTAAATCCATATTCCCCCCCCCCTTTTTAAACGTTAAATGGTCCTTTTCCCTTTCATCTACGCATGCACCCCATCCCGCGCGGGCGCGCGCGTGTGTGTGTGTGTGTGTGTGTGTCTGTGTGTGTGTCTGTGTGTGTGTGTGTGTTTGTCTCCTCCAAAAGTCTCAATCTCTGCGACATCCGCTTTGCGTCTGTCCCTCTCTCTCCTTTTTAGCGGCTGCTATCAAGATGTCAGAACAGCTTGATTTGTGAGCGAGATGAGAGATAACGGAGCACAATAGCGCCAGCACGTAGCCGTTCGGTGTGGATACGTCCCCCCCCCCCCAACACATTATAGCACCCACGTATCTGCGGCCAGCTCTGACTACCCAAAGGAGCCGCGGTAGTTTCCATTCCAACCGAAGGGCGCAGATCGTCTTCTCCAGCCCCCCCCTCCCCCACCCCGGGGGCCGCCCCACACATGTACATTGTGTCACAAGTCGCCCCGTATTCCCCTTTGCATATTGTCGCCGAGTTGGCCGCCATCTCCCCCCCCCCCAACCCCATACGCCTGGTGCAGAGGTCTCTATCCCGTGTGTGTGTTTTGACAATGTCTTCTGGATGTTATCAGCCCTTCATCATACAAAGACAACTCTGCCTGCCGTGGAAATAGAATGGGCGACGCTGAAATCGCGTCTTGGTTGACTTTTGATGGCCCTATATCAAACTGTTAACTAGTCTCGGATGGTAAACTAAACAGTGAATAAAAAGAAAAACATTTTTTAAAAAAAGAAGGAAAAAGTGTGGGGGGCAAAGAAAATGTCCACCGAAATTTCTGATGCCCGGATGAGCAGAGGAGACAAAGAGGAAGTGGAGATTACGTCATCGCTTGCGGGGAATCTTCGAGTCGGACCTAACAAAAGGCTTAAAGGTAAACTTTGTGACGTCTGTGATAATAAAAAACAACAACTGTAGACTGAACTGTCTGTCTGTCATCTTGTGTTGTACAATCACCCAGCAAAAATTTCTACAACGGTGCGCGCTGTCTCTCTCTATTTCAGTGGTTCTCAAACTTCCTAATGTCGCGACCCTTTAATAAAGTTCCTCATGTTGTGGTGACCCCCTACCACGAAATTATTGTCGTTGATACTTCCTAACTTTAGAGTATATGTGTTTTTTCGGTGGTCTGAGGCGACCCCTGGGAAAAGTGTCGTTCGACCCTCAAAGGGGTCGCGACCCACAGGTTGAGAACCGCTGCGGACCGCTGCTCTATTTGCTAGCGTTGTTCACCTGGTCAAGGTTAATGCCATTATAAATTACTTCTCATTGGATGATTCTAGAACGGTTTATTACAACGACCAACTCCACAGTCAATGCCCACAAACAATGACACTTGAAAATCTACCAAGCTTTGGGTGAAGGAGTAACGGTTTGAAAAATATTGAGAAAGAAGGACCGCATGAAAGCAAAAACTGAAAGGACTAAAAAAAAAAATTTTAAGAATGTTTCGGCAGAACGCCTTCTTCTGCGAGCAACGAATTGCGAAAAAATAAATTGAAAAATGAACGAAAAGTATTTAGTTTATCCGGTAGGAGTGGCTGTTGGTAGTGCCTGACAGTCCCTGACAGTGCCTGATCATTTTAGCCACGGTAAACATAAAGATTATTTACGGAATAAAAGTTAAACAATGTAAATTTGTCATGTAATGCGTATCAGGAAATTTGATCGAAAGAAATTTCGTCGACGGTAAATTGATCGACGGTGCTTTGATCGAACGGAAATTTGGTCCAATCTTCTTTTCCAGGTTTTCACGTTAAAATTTTGCTTCAAATTTCTCTTTTGAACGCATTATTTTGTTTTACTTTAGTGCGTTCAAAAAAAAAAAGGAATTTGTCGAAAACACTAACGCGTGAACTGAAAAAAAGATCGACCAAAATTCCGTTCGATCAAATTTCCGTCGGTCAATTTACCGTCGACGAAATTTCTTTCAATCAAATTTCCGGTAACCCATTCAATTTTTTAATGTCGGTAAACACAATTTTTATCAACCCTTCGGAAGACTAGAAGACACTCTTGGTCAGGTCAGGTGTAACAACTACATCTTACGTTAAAATTTTGCTTGAAATTTCATTTTCAACGCATTATTCTGTTTTACTATAAAGTATAGTGCGTTCAAAAGAAATTTGACGAAAATTTTAACGCTTGGACTGAAAATAGATTCGACCCAATTTCCGTTCGATCAAATTTCCGTCGATCAATTTACCGTCGACGACATTTCTTTCGATCAAAATTCCGGTCACCAATCTAATTAATATAACTGCATCTTGTTAGGCCGGCCATATCCTCTTAAAAATCTGTAACCTAAACATCGAATTCCCTGTTTTAGGATGGAGGAAAAATCCTGTCATCAGAGTCATCTCGTTACGGCCAGGTTTATTCGTTTGTTTGTTTGTTTGTTTGTTTGTTTGTTGCTGTTTTTTTTGTTGTTTTTTTAAACTAGTTTGGGAACATGCACCTTTTTAAAAAAAAAATAATATTTTTTTTATGTCCATTGTACTTTTAACTAAAAGTGCATCCCGGGAACCACAATGGCCGTCACCGTATTTATGGCCACGGCCACCCCTACGAGCCGACGCCAATATCAAACGATTCAATTAACTCACGGTTCGCTCCCTTCTCTTTGGTGCTCACCTTTAAGTTAAGAACTCAACTTGGTGCGTTTAACACACACCTAAAAAAAAAAAAAAATGTCTTTGTTTTCAAAAAATTAAACCCGAGCACTTTAAGAATTACCCCATGATAATCGTATCTCTACGTTCAATTTATTCAACTCCCGTTTGAGCGATGTTGACTGTACACTTTGAAAAAAAAACCCCTTTGGGCGATTTTGACTGGACAATTTGAAAAAAAAAAAAAAAAAAAAAAAAATTTAGGCTCAGAATTTTAAACAACATTGGCCGATTGTTTTAAACTCACCCCCCCCCTCCCTCCCCCTCACGAAAACATTAATCTGAGGCGATATCACTTTTGGCTCGCGACGCTATCGGACGCCGTAACGAAGGAATACAACACAAAACTTCAATTTCATACGCGACCCCCGGTCTCTTTGCCTGCGTCGCCCTCGGCGCGCGCTCGGTGCTGATCCCAATGTTTTCTTATCGTACTCGTGGGAGTCAATAAAATTGAAATGACGTGGCCACTTAACCGGTAAACTTGAAGTATTTTTTGAAAAAAAATTATTTCTGTAATACCTATAAAAATGGACCGTCCGTATTAGTAGTAATACTTGTTAAATTTATGTGAATAAACGTTAAATTTGTATTGAACATTTCAAACATTAATTATTTTTGACATGCTTTCAAAGTCTTTTCATTTACAACATAGTGTATCTGTTTATTATGTGTAGATTTGTATTTTGCGGAAATATTACCGTTTAGAATTTGAGGGAAAGCAACATTTGATAGGTTTACCGTAATTTCATAACGAGTTCCTTTTAACAGGATGATGATCAGCCGTGACGTCACAGATCCGGAAATGTACAAACGAACAAGGTGGTTTTTACTCACCATTTGAACAACACCGCGGCCGTAGAGATGCGGTGCCGTGCCCACAATGCCTCCGGCACGCGCCCGCCGAGCCCGCTCACCGAAGCCAGCACGTGCCACGCAAACAGGGGCGTGGTGCAGGAGTGCAACACCAGTTAATATCGCGGGCTGAAGAGCGTCGGCGGGTGGGGGGGGGGAGAAATGGATGATCGGAAGAAATACGAGAGGGTAACTGACACCGAGAGAGTATGGACAGACTGGGAGACATGAAGTTAGGGAGAGAATGAAATGAGACGATTGGAAAGAAAGAAAAGAGAGGAACTACTTGAGATGAGGAGGAGAAGAAAGAAAAAAAGAAAGAAAGAAAGAAAGAAAAAAAGAAAGAAAGAAAGAAAGAAAGAAAGAAAGAAAAAAAGAAAGAAAGAAAGAAAGAAAGAAAGAAAGAAAGAAAGAAAGAAAGAAAGAAAGAAAGAAAGAAAGAAAGAAAGAAAGAAAGAAAGAAAGAAATGAACGAAAATCAAAAGGAGCATAGAAGGTTTAAGAAAGAGGACAGGAGACAGAGTGAGTGAGAAAATACATTTACAAGCCAACAGTTGGTCTAATGATGGGCCACAAATGGTCTAATGATGGGCCACAAATAATCTAATGATGGGCCACAAATGATCTAATGATGTGCCACAAATGGTCTAATGATGGGCCACAAATGGTCTAACGATGTGCCACAAATGGTCTAATGATGTGCTACAAATAGTCAAACGATGTGCTACAAATGGTCTGATGATATAATGCTACAAATGGTCTATTGCTATATTATAAATGGTCTAATGATGTGCCACAAATGGTCTAATGATGGGCCACAAATGGTCTAATGATGTGCCACAAATGGTCTAATGATGTGCCACAAATGGTCTAATGATGTGCTACAAATGGTCTAATGATGTGCCGCAAATGGTCTAATGATGGGCCACAAATGGTCTAATGATGTGCCGCAAATGTTCTAATGATGGGCTAGAAATGGTCTAATGATGTGCTACAAATGGTCTAATGACGGACCACAAATGGTCTAATGATGGGCCACAAATGGTCTAATGATGTGCTACAAATGGTCTAATGATGGGCTAAAAATGGACTAATGATGTGCCACAAATGGACTAATGATGTGCTACAAATGGTCTAATGATGTGCTACAAATGGTCTAATGATGGGCTACAAATATTTCGTATTGTGATGGACTACTTTGTACACTGAGAAGTACCACTTTTCATATTGCGATGGACTACTTTGTACACTGAGAAGTACCACTTTTCGTATTGCGATGGACTACTTTGTACACTGAGAAGTACCACTTTTCTTATTGCGATGGACTACTTTGTACACTGAGAAGTACCACTTTTCGTATTGCGATGGACTACTTTTTGTATTGAGGAGAACTTCTCTTCTCTTCCTCTTATTGATATCTTGAAGGTCCACGATCCATGGATTGATCATTCTGACTCTTATTTTTGAAGAGGTAGTTTCTCGATATTTCTGTGCCTGGTATTGAAGAGGATATTTGACTGGTTGCAAGGGCCACTCAGTGAGAGTATCATGAACTGGGGGTTGGAAGGCCTGAGGCAATAGACGCAAATGTGTTAAGGTTTTTCGTCATAACTGCTCCTTTTGGAAGCATCTTCCAGTCCCTGATTGTCTTGGGCAAGAATTAGCAGTTCCTGTATTGTGTTCTTGCTGTTGTGAGCCGGAACTGCCTGTCATGGCCTCGTCGCTGTCGGGGGGTGGGGGTGGGGGGTGGGGTGGGGGTGGGGGGCTGCTGGAGCAGTGGACAAGTCCACTTTTTTTATATTGAACATCATTTTTATTTAGAGTACTAATGTTTTCTATGAAAGATAACTTTTTTTAGGGAAATATAGGACTACTTTTTGATTTGAGAACTCTGTTTTGTATTGCGGATAATTATTTTTGTGCATAAAGTGTGAATACTTTTTGTTTGAGAAGGACTTCTTTTTTTTTTAACTGGGACTTCTTCTTTTACTGAGTAGGATCACTTTTTGGGTTGAGGATTGCTGGGAAGGACTACTTTCTGTACTGGGAACGACTACTTTCTGTACTGAAGCCCGCTTTTGCTATAATGAGAAGGACTACTTTCTGTACTGAAGCCCGCTTTTGCTATACTGGGAAGGACTACTTTCTGTACTGAAGCCCCCTTTTGCTATACTGTGAAGGACTACTTTCTGTACTGAAGACCGCTTTTGCTATACTGAGAAGGACTAGGTTTACTTCTTTTGTAATTAGTAGGACTTGGCCCACTGTATTTTACAAAGAATGACACATCTTTCGAGGCACTGGTTCTATGTGAGCCGTGCTGTCGGTACTCTGCACTGGTTCTATGTGAGCCGTGCTGTCGGTACTCTGCCCGTGCGATTCCACCAGGAACAAGACCCTGTGACTTTTAATTAACAATTTTTTAATTATTTTTTTTTTTTTTTACTTTCCAATCCTGCAGAAATTTGTTGAGTGTCACTCACGTGGTGAAGTGTGCTAATCGAATACACTGTTGGTGCCTCACTCACGTGGTGAAGCATGTGCTAATCAATTTCACTGTTGGTGCCTCTGTGAAAAGGGACTCGAGTATTTTTATTTTTTTTAAATTTCATCTTTGTTTTTGTTTTTGCGTTGGATTCTATTGTTATTATTATTTTTAATATCAGAAGTTGCTTCTTGGCAGTGTTTGTAAAATAAAAATATCATGTTTATTTTTGAGCATATGATTACCTCGATCTCAAACACCTGCAGGTTGATGTTTTAAAAAATTTTTTTTTTGTCTTAACGTTATTCATAAAGCTACTTTCTTTTTAGCAGAGTTATTATTCAAGTATTTTTTCCGTTCTTTACACGCACACACACACAACAATACACACACACAGATCGACAGCACGTGCAGAGCTATCAGCCTAAAAACTTGGCTTCGTATGCGGTGTCAATTGTTTGGAGGTACTTGTGTGAGAAAGGAGGTACTTGTGTGAGAAAGGAGGTACTTGTGTGAGAAACGAGCTACTCGTGTGAGAAAGGAGGTACTTGTGGGTGGATAAGGTATTGTTGTGTGAGTAAAGAGGTATTGGTGTGGACAGTGAGGTGCTTGGGTGGTAAGTCATGGGGTATAACTTGTGTGGGGAAGGGTATATGCCTGTATACTTCGTTGGAGGTTGGTTTGTGTTGCAACGGCGTATTATACTTGTGTGGGAAGGGGATAATTATGTTGGGAGAAATACTTGTGTGGGGAGGGTACTTGTGTGGGATAGGGATAATTTTGGGTTGATCGCTTTATTGTGTGGTCTAAGAGGTTATCTTTTGCTCTGGGAAGTATAGTGGTGGTGTGTGTGTGTTTGTGTGGAGGAGTGCGCTTGTGGTTGGGGAAGCACTCGTGTGGGCATTGAAGAAGTACCCGTGTGCGGGGAGAAGTACTTTTGTGTGCGGGGGATGGACTCATATTTACGGATGAGTACCCCCGTGGACGGACAAACATCTCGATGAGCTCTACCAGGCTGCACCTGTGTGGGGTATAGAGCACTCAGTACTTGTTTATGGTCAGTGAGAATCCTGACTTGAAAACAATAAGCCTCGATCGACGCATTACCAATCAATACCCGACTGGCTTAGCGGGTAATTACCTGCATTCTTGCTATGATATCATCAGCACTTGTCAGTAATAAGCCCTCCCCCCCCTCCCAAACACAGAATTTGCATTGCGGCCCCGTCGCGAGGCTGAAAGCTCGTCTACAGTCGACTCGCGGGCGAAACTACGCCGGGTCTCTCTCATCAAATACAAGAGTGATGTCATGGTTTCGCTATTGTTTGTCAGTTTAAAGTTTCAGAGCTCTTCTTGTCTTTTCGATTTACCTTTTTTTTTTTTTTAAATGAAGAGAATTTTTTTTCTTCACAATTGATTTTTTTTTGTTTAGGTTATGGATCGCAAAATTGTTTAGAGTTTAAAAATGGGGGGGGGGGGGGGGGGGGGTTGCGTTGCTTAGGTGTGCGTAGTTATAGGGACTGTGTCACAAAAAAATGTCAGATTATGACGTCATTACAGTATATTTTATTTAATTTCTTCTTCTTCTATATAGTATGTTTTCTCTTGATTTGATTTTTAATATAAGTGTTTTCAAGTTGTTTAGACTTATTGGAGAATGACTAACATTCTTTAATGTATTTAGAGAACAAAATATTTTGAGTGATTAAATATTACAGCAAAGAAATGTGCTGAAACTGTTTGATGTTGAACCAGATTTACATCTACGGCAAAGTTTAAGAGTGATTCACAATAAAATGCAGCTTGATTACGAGTCTAATCTTTTGGAAATTCTTAAATTTTTTATAGTGTTGAAATGTGAAATGTTATAGCTGATGTTTAAATCTGTGACAGAAAGTTTTGAGATAATTAAAGATTTACAACAAGTGCGAAATGTCAAGGTTTACAAAATGTCCAAACAGACCCGACCACCTAGAAGAATAATGTGAATCAAATCCTCATTTCTGTGCTCAATTCTTTTGCTGCCCACGGATACTACTTCTAAGCTAAGTGCTCTTTTTTTTTGTTATACCGTTTTTTCTCTTGTTTCTTTCGCTGACGAATTCTTTCTCTCGACACGTTCGTAGTTTTGTTCCTTCCTTTCTTTCAGGTTTAACCCAACTTTGTTTTTTCTCATTTTATATTCTTAAACCTAACACAAAGCGTTCAATTCAGTGGCTGAATGTTTTACTAAACATGTTGTTAGGAAATTTGGATTGAAATTGTGTTGAGTATTTAAGTTAGTGTTGCAGCTGGAGAAATGAGTTTCTTTAAACTAAAGTTGATCAAACATATTTAAGAGCATGCATGACAATGGACAGACTCACGATTTTGGTTTTGATTTATAATCAAAATGATGTGGCCTGTCGACTACATTATGGAAAAATCTTTTTTTTTTTGTAGCGTTTAAAAGTCTGAGAAATGTGCAAGAATAGTATACTAGTTATGATACATATTGAGATTTTTTTTATCAATTCAAAACGTTTTAGGAAATCATGGTTGCTCATAAAAGACAAAAGAAAACCGCAAAATGTTGGGGTAGTGTGTGTGGTACATGCGAAATGATGTGGACAAGGGATGGTGTTGGAAGAGAATTTTCCGAAAATCAAAAAGTTAGAATTAAGTTATAAATTTGCTTTAGGCAAATCAGCGCATAATTAAGTATGATTAACATGTTTTTTTTAAATATTTTGGACGCCCTCTATGGCTGATGTATTTTTTTAAAATGTGTATAATCTTCAACCCCTAAGACGTGATAAAAAATGTATGAGGGAGATCACTCCAAATAGTTCGTGACTGTTTGTCAACAAATTTGTAAATTTCTGGTTTTGGCTTTTTTTGTTTTTTTGATAATTTCTACTAATTTTCTGGTCTGGATGAATTTTATGGAATAATTATAAAGTTTCAGGTTTATTAGATTTTTAAATCTAGTGAGTACTTGCTCTTTATAATTAGCATTTTTTTTTGGGGGGGTGGGGCATTCCCAGTGTATAATAAAGCATCATTATCATCATNAAAAAAAAAGGAAATTTAAAAAAAAAAAAAAAAATTGGTTTAAACCTATTTTGTTTCATTAAAGGCAGTTTTTGAATTGACTTGCCCAAATCTGGAACTGCTACGCGCGGGAAAGAACATCTCTAACTGCAACAAAAATGTGTCGTCATGCGCAGTTATCTCCTTTTGCGACTTGTGACGTAACACGACTGGATAGGTTATCTTTTCCTTCAACAGGATCGACACTTAAATACTGGGCTGGTTACCTTTAACTTTTAATTGAATCGATACTAAAATGCCGGGCTGGTTATCTTCAACGCTGATTGGAATCGATACAAAGAAAATTATCGTCGGGTAAATTTGTCTATCTAACCGAACCACCGCCAGATCACAGTCTTACACTAAGCGGCTCAGCTCCAACAGCCGTGGGCCACGTCAACTGTTGTGGTAGATGATGCCACACGAAGTAATAAGAGATGTCAATGTCTGCACGAGTCAAATTCCAATATGGTGCGTCTTTCTGTGCCACTCTCCACCGATATTAACTTCGTATTCATCTTTCTGTGTGTCCCTCTCTACCAATATCAAACTTGGTATTCATCTTTCTGTGCCACTCTCCACCGATATCAACTTGGTATTCATCTTTCTGTGCCACTCTCTACCGATATCAACTTGGTATTCATCTTTATGTGCCTATCCTTGACGTGTTGCTCTGACGATGATCCAATAAAAGCCTTGGTCACGTGGCCAGCCCTGGTCTCTTGCTTGTAGCAGTAAAACGTCCCGGCAATCTTGGATCGGTGTCGGCGTTAGGGCTCGAGACACTACTGGGTTCCCAGGGTTATTTGGTTTGTTTCGGGGGGGGGGGGGGGG
>CAXITT010000492.1:486674-498953 GCA_964033795.1 Lymnaea stagnalis
GGGGGGGTGGAAGAATGTGTTATTCTCTTATTTTAGTTTAACCTAAAGCCTAAAGCTAAGTCTACGCTTGACAATACTTAGCAAAAGTTTATTAGTCCGTGATAGACTGTAATTTAAAGGTGATAGGCAACAGAAGAAGGTTCGATTTGTGCATGCGTGTGGGGGTGGGGGGCGTGTGTGTGCTTGTGCATGCTGTGGGGAGTATGTCCATGTAGACACATTAGTCTTGTCTTAAACAGAACAGGAGGGAGGAGCGTCCGTCCGCCTGCACTGGGTCAAAAGAAAAGAGGGAGGTGGGTGGGGCCTGGCTACAGAGGTCTGGGACGTGGTGATTGTGTGAACGGAAGCAAAAAAAAATTATTGATCTCAACAAAAGCTTTGGAGTTTTACCAGCGGGCGAATGAGAAGATAGACGCGGGTGTGTGTGTGTGGGTGTGGGGGGGGGGGCGAGGCCGTGATATTAGCGGGGACATTTACCGCGGTGGTACGGTACCAGGTCCGCCGCACCACGGCGCGCTGAACGGGTTTGTGACGGAAGCGGCGAGTGGGGGTCTGTAATGTTATTGAGTACCTGAAAGGCAAACGATTGTTTGATATAAATAGTTGCTCGGAATCCACCGGAGTAGCAGCAGACGTGTCAACAATTCAAAGGACTTCTGTCCTCTCCTTTTTCTGTGTGTGTGTGTCGATGGTTTTATTTTATTTTTTTTTAATTTAAAAAAAAAAAAAAAAAAAAAAAAAAATTTCACGTTACTGAAGATTTCAAGACACATTAGAAGTGGAGGAACTCTGTGAGGCAGGGGGGGAGGGAGGGAGGCAGGGATTTACTTAGGCGTTCCCCTGAGAGCTGAAAGGTGCCGGTTAGAAACGTAACGAATAGTGTTAAGTTTTGAAAGATGTGCATAAACAAGTCTTTATGATTCTCGCGTGAGTTGTTTGCGTTATTGTTAATTTACCGGTCTTTTTTTGCCTCTAGATTTCGACTTTATTCGTTCGTTGAACTCTCGAATTCTTCCGTGGATTTCATTAATGATGGTTCTTTGGTGATTTTTTATAACAGTATCAGGCAGTCGCCTACCCACGGGTAGGTGGTCAGTCGATGCCTGGTGGTTAGCGCTGCTTATGTCCGGTGAGTGGTCAGAAAGGTCATTTGAGGTGGTCGTTTTCGGGTGGTGATTCTAGCATAATTTAGGGTCATACTGCTGGTCTCTCATCATGTCAAGTTGTTAGATATAAGAATTGTCAGTGTCAGTGCGGTCAAGTTGTTAGATATAAGAATTGTCAGTGTCAGTGCGGTCAAGTTGTTAGATATAAGAATTGTCAGTGTCAGTGCGGTCAAGTTGTTAGATATAAGAATTGTCAGTGTCAGTGCGGTCAAGTTGTTAGATATAAGAATTGTCAGTGTCAGTGCGGTCAAGTTGTTAGATATAAAAGTGTCAGTGTTAGTGCGGTCAAGTTGTTAGGTATAAGAGTTGTCCGTGTTAGTGCAGTCAAGTTGGTAGATATAAATATAAGGGAAGTATTGCGATTCACGAAAGTATGAGTATGGCGGTTCTCAAACTATACCACACGTTTAATCCCCCCTCCCCTAATTTGTCCCACAGAAATATGCAGGTTAAGTTAAAAAAAAAAAAAGAAACTATGAGAACTTTGTAAATACAAAACATTTCTTATTCTTTTATTCAAGGTATTGACAACAAATAGTTTAATAGTAGTAGTAATTAGTGTATTAGTAATTAAGCGAACAACTGTCGACAGTTCGCACCGTTGATAAAAGAAATTTAATTGAATATTGTTTAATTTTATATAGTATATCTCTAACTATAACTCTAACTATAACTCTAACTATAACTCTAACTATAACTCTAATTTAACTCTAATTATAACTCTAATGTAACTCTAACTATAACTCTAATACATCTCTAACTATAACTCTAATTTAACTCTAATTATAACTCTAATTTAACTCTAACTATAACTCTAACTATAACTCTAACTATAACTCTAACTATAACTCTAACTATAACTCTAACTATAACTCTAATTTAACTCTAATTATAACTCTAATGTAACTCTAACTATAACTCTAATACATCTCTAACTATAACTCTAATTTAACTCTAATTATAACTCTAATTTAACTCTAATTATAACTCTAATTTAACTCTAACTATAACTCTAACTATAACTCTAGCTATAACTCTAAATGTGTCTATAATGTAAAGGTTATTTATGTATCTAAACTCTTAAAAATAACGCAGACGCTCTGGGACCACATCTTGGACACGACACACGACTTGACAGATGTGGGTACCGGTACTTAATGAAAGCTAGAGGAAACAGAATCATGACATGCTAAGAACACAATCATCATCATTGAATAACGAGTTAAAGGAAAGCGACGATAATGGCAAGAATAAGAGTTATCACGTGCACAACCTTTGACCTGAATAGTTCAACTCCAGTGAAATGACTAGATTTTAACATTGACTACTCCGAGTATTTCCCCTTTCCACCAGCTTTCATTTACTTTTTCAACGTATGGTTAGCTTTGTGTGTGGTTGTGTGGTTGTTAGGTGATGTGGGCGATGGGGCTGTGAGTGAAAAATCTGTTGGCTTATTTTATATTGACTTATAAGCTCCTAATTTGACACTGAGACAATTTACACCGAAATTTACGCAGTAATTAAAGGTAATAGCATTCTTACTTTCCATTTGGTAAACACAGAGATCACCGAGTATCAGCGTCGAACGTTATCTTAACACACGTTAAAGTTGAACATTGCCTGCGAGTTTCCGTAGAATGTTGCATTTTAACCCCCAACCCCCCTCCCCCCCCCCCCAACCGCCACCGCCACCCCACCCCGCGACTTTATTCACCTATAGAGATGAACAGCAGGTCATCTGTGTACCTAAGTATCAGCGTCGAACGTTATCTTAACACACGTTAAAGTTGAACCTTGCCTGCGAGTTTCCGTAGAATGTTGCATTTTAACCCCCAACCCCCCCCCCCCCCCCCAACCGCCACCGCCACCCCACCCCGCGACTTTATTCACCTATAGAGATGAACAGCAGGTCATCTGTGTACCTGGTCTCTGTGTCATCAGTGCTATACATAGATAACTAAACTAGTGGGTAACAATTTTACTAACCAATCTAAATTAAATATAAACATACGCATAAACTTAAAGTGACATTTATTTATTTTTTTTTTTCAAAACGACATTTTAAATAAAATAACCAACTGTAAAGATGGCGCCATGCCTTTAAGATCTTTTCGACAGGGCGTTTTCCTGTGTCCGTTGTCATTGATACCGTTCGAATATATCAACATTGAACCGAAGTAAATAAATGTAACATTTCAAGTAATAAATATTACATTCGGAGGCTCAAAACCGAAATTTAAAAAAAAAATCGGCTGATATATAATATAAATATAAATGTCCACCATATAATTGAAACAGTACAGGTCAGTACAAGTTGTCATAGTGTACTAGTCTATATTTATTTGTAAAGTATATTGTCGTGATGCGTCATTTAAAAAAGTGTAATTTTCTGCCCTTTGCGAACATTGTACTATATGCTGTATGGTGCCACGTCGAATGGTGTAACGTCGAATGCTGTAGTGTTGTATGCTGTATAGTTGTATGCCCCAACGTCGAATGCTGTATAGTTGTGTGCTGTGAGACTAATGCTGTATAGTTGTATGCTGTATAGTTGTATGATGTAATGTCGAATGCTGTTTTTGCTATGTGCTGTAACGTGGTACGTTGTAGGCGAGCATTTGATATCAGCACCCCCCCCCCAATCTGTTATTGCCACAGGGTTGGCATCGGGTTGGCAAAGTTAACATGCATGTTATCTGTAAGACTTTTGGTCTACCACGAGAAAGACACATTTCGCCGCCGCTGGGGTTGCTATCAATGACGTCACTGTGCCGAGCTAAATAGTAATTCTCTTTTCTTTTTTTTCTTTTTTTTTCTTTTCTTGTCAAATCGTGACAAAGACGAGACGAATGGATGTTGAGATAAAAAAGACACCAAGTAGTCGTCGACGTTGCTGCTGGCGTGGCGGTGTTGTTGTTGTTAGTTTAGCAAGTGAAGTAAGCGTCATAGAAATGACATACCATCGTGTCGAGTGGGCGCCCCGAGTGTGTGAATAGATAGCTCAAAGATAAGAAAGAGTTCCCGAAACCCACCATCTCCTACCCCACCCCCCCCCCCAAGCCCCCTTTCTCCAACATTAAAACATGTTTCTTTCTAAATAAAGATATATTTGAAAAATAAAAATAAAAAAAAGCCTCTCTCAAGCTCGTTTCCCAAATAAGTGCATCACGCTATTCTTAAAAGTTATGAAAATCTGTCCGTTATTCACAGGTGGAAGTTAAAAACAAGATGCAAATAAAAGTCTACCAATTTGAGATACTTGACTTATCTCCAGGTGTATCCTTACGCTTATCATGATGCACGCCTGAAAGCAGAGTTCCATTTTTTGTGTTGAAGAAACAAGGCAAACCACAAGTCACCGTGTTATCATTTCTAGAACAATCGAAGCGTCTATGTCAACATACCAGCTATTTATAGAACAACATATGTGTCGTATGTTGCTTTATGTAACACATTCTGTGGACCTAAAATTATGTCCCCCTAACCCTAGAACTAAGTCTTGACTCAGACTTGACTTAGATGTGACTTAGATTTGACTTAGATTTGACAAAGATTTGACAAAGATTTGACTTAAACTTGACTTAGACGTCACTAAGATGAACTGGCTCGGCTAAAACTTTGATTCACTGGCTTGCGCATAATTTGCTCCCAGCGTTCCATTTAACCGAGGCGGGCCATATACATATATATATGTGTGTATATATTACATGACACATGGTATTAATCATATACATGACTTTGACTTAGGATTATGTTTAGCTCTGGTGCCCGTCACGCTCCGGTGACACGTGTACAATTTAGTACACAGTACACAGATTTGACTACCAATAGGATTTTAAGCTGTACCAATTATTTTTTTTTTCTTTTACCAGAGTACGTTCCATATAGCAGTGCAGCCGTGTGTAGGAAATAATTCCTTTACATATCTTTATCATGAAATACCAAAAGTTGGCCTTAAAATAAATTATTTGAATACTTATTCCCCCCACCCCCACCCCCCGTCTCAGACGACTTTAATTAAAACGTATCAACCCGCCCCTCACTCCTTACACACACAGACATTTTTTCCTCTCACAGAGACATTCTTCGCGTCTGATCTCTTTAAATGATTAACTCAGCGTACGGTATATCAGGAGTGTGAGAACCGCCGCGCCTGTGGATTCCGTTGAGTTTCAATCTTCTCATTTCTATAATTAGCTACAAACGTAGTCAGCCCTCTGGGACGACGTCATCCTTTGTAAAATTAGAAGATTTCCCTATGTTTCTAAAGTCGAGAGTATTTCATTGATGGCCAAGTGTGTTCATGGAGCGCCTGTAGTTCGAGGATCACCAGTTCAACTATTTTGCATTGGAAATAATGGTCGCCTGTGTTCATGATGAAGTTGCCTTTGTTTTCCTGGATAAAGATGTCTAGATCTATTGTTTTCGCAGGAAAAAGTTAATTTATATTAATTTTGCATAAAGTATATAAAAGTTGTCTGTTTTCATGTGTAGGATGAATTGTTGGATGGGAGTTGTTATAGTGGGGGGGGGGCACGTAAGCAGATACAATTGTAGTAGTTTTTTTTTTTTTGTTATTGTTTTTTGGGTGTTTTAAAAAAAATCTCCCTAACGTGATATTCACTTTTTTTTTTAAATGTGAAAAATGGAAAGGGCACGTAAGCAGATACAATTGTAGTAGTTTTTTTTTTTTTTGTTATTGTTTTTTGGGTGTTTTAAAAAAAATCTCCCTAACGTGATATTCACTTTTTTTTTTAAATGTGAAAAATGGAAATATTTTGTGACATAAAAATTAAACTGTTATTGATAATTGATTCCAAAATTAGGCTACATGCTCATTTAATGATGGGAATAATTTAAAGGAACTGCATAATAGGCTATAACGAGACATTTCTAGGCCTTTATATAAATATAAATGTCGTTATAAATGTAACAATTTTATGTCACATAAATAGATCATATCAACCCTTAAAAATAGAGTTCAATTTTTTTTTTTTTTTTTTAAATCTTAAAATTAGAAAACTAAAAGCCGTGAATCTTGTTTACTATAATTTCTCTTCCTTTCTGAACATTGTTTATTGAATATTTCGTCAAATTAAATTATGATAACAAAAACTTTGTTATATCAATGAATCCACCAAGATATGTTTCTTCTTCTTCTTCTTCTTCTTCTTCTTCTTATATTTGAGGGGCCCACGATCATTTTGTTGATCATTCTGGCTCCTGGTTTAAATTCAGAGTTTGCCTTCTCTTAGATGAGTTGCCATCCAAGGCTAACGAGTCCCATCCACCCGGGGTGCTTGGGATGGCTTCGGTGGGGATTGAACTCCGAACCACCGGCTTTTTGGTTTGAGACAGTTTTTATGACGCCAACAACTTTGTATCAATGAATCCACCAAGATATGTTACAATTATGACGCCAAAAACCTTGTATCAATGAATCCACCAAGATATGTTTCAATTATGACGCCAACAACCTTGTATCAATGAATCCACCAAGATATGTTTCAATTATGACGCCAAAAACCTTGTATCAATGAATCCACCAAGATATGTTTCAATTATGACGCCAACAACCTTGTATCAATGAATACACCGAGATATGTTTCGATTATGACGCCAACAACCTTGTATCAATGAATCCACCGAGATATGTTTCAATTATGACGCCAACAACCTTGTATCAATGAATCCACCAAGATATGTTTCAATTATGACGCCAACAACCTTGTATCAATGAATACACCAAGATATGTTTCAATTATGACGCCAACAACCTTGTATCAATGAATCCACCAATATAGGTTTCAAAGGGATATAAAACCAAATTCCACATGATTATTGACGAGTTCCCCCCCCCCCTTTTTCTCCACCGGATCTAGAAATGCCAAGGCTGCCACCATTTTGGGGGACAAATCAGTCCCTGTCCTTTTCCGATATGATAATAAGAGGACTTCCCATAATACCCATACCTTTGTGTTCGAGATCAATGTAGATTGTGTGAGTTTAGCAAGCGCTCTTTTTTTTTGTATGAGTTAAGTATAGCCCCGGGGGTAAGTAAGTCTTTGTGAGGCAAAGACATCAAATGTCCGAAAAAAAGTAATTGTTTATGAAATTCCAATTTGAGTCCAATTGAAAGAATGTAATCATTGTAACAGTAATATGACGTGTGTGGAGTTTTGAGGGGTTCAAATTTCCGATTCTAAAAATATGGAAACAATTGGTCTTTTTTTTTTCTTGATATAAAAAAATGGCTGGTCATTATTGCAGCCCATATTCATAGCGTCGAAATTGGTATTAAAAATAATAAAAAAATGGTTCAGCTTTCATTCGGTGCAAACAAATGTGACGTATGTTTGATAGACAATTGATTGGCAATTTTTCAACTGACAAACTGGGTTGTGCACTATAATGATACTGTTATAATCTAAATTAAGCAATCGCCAAGGCAAATTAAATTTTTTTTGGTGAATTTCCGATTCTAAAAATATATGGAAACATTATGGATAGAAGGCCAAAGTTGTCGTAGACATATATTTATTTATTTATAATAAGTAATAACCCGGAAAATAAATTAGCACGATAACTGTAAACTTCATATTTTAACATTAGAATAACGACATAACCCGAAGTGACTGAACACCGCCAAGACTATATATAGTCCCTCCTTGCACCGAATGCATTGTCATCGATTCTTTTAAGGGACGAGAAATAGACAAATCGATCTGATCAACAGCAATCAAGTGGTGCACTCCGAATAAAGGTTTGCTGACTCGGGTACGACAGTCCAGGTGGGTTTTATTTCCTCCCAACGAAAGAAGGAATTCACTGATTGAAACATTGGTCTCAAACCTGTCGGATGTAGGATTGGAACTGTGCTGTCTACTGTTTATGGTCAACCGCTTCGGTCAGAGTCGTCGCCTCTCCGCTTCACACACAGGTCGGCCATGATGCTCTGAATGTCCGTAGTCCCGGCGATGACCAACACTTGGCTGCCCGTCGAGTCACCAATGGTGCCCAAGCCCAGCCAGTACCTGTCTGGAATCATACGCCCTTTCGCCCAGTCCATGCCCCAGAGTGAGTACACAAGTGCATGTTTTAGAGAGGAGTCTTTTTTTTACACTTAACCTTATCCTGACATATTTGTACACATTTCCCCATCATCGTGTACTATCTGTACTCTTTACATTCTTCTGTAATCTGTGTACATATTTGGCATCCTCTTGTAACAGTTGTACACTTTTCACGTTCTCACAACATGCATATGTGTACACTTTTGCATTCTCTTGTAATAACTTTACACAGTTCACATCCTCGTGCTATGAACGTATGTACACATTTCACATCCTCGTGCTATGAACGTATGTACACAGTTCACATCCTCGTGCTATGAACGTATATACACAGTTCACATTCACATTTGATTTCGTAAACATATCACGCTATCATTTATTAACATATATACTATTTTGTACACATCTTACTTTCTCGTATAAATGATGTACACATTTATAACATTTACATTGTTATGTAAAACTTGAACACATTTCATATCACACCCCCCCTCCCCTTTTTTTTTTACTCTTGTGGAAGTTACACGTTAATTTTCAACAAGAAAAATAATAACACTATATGTATTTATTCAACCCTATGGGTATAGTATGTTTAAGACAAATTGAGCTGTTGAATTAATAGTGAGAAAACATAAGAACATCAACAGATCTTACGTGTTTCCTTCTCGCTTTACCGTTCCTTGATGACATGGCGTCACATAAACGTATATCGTTATAGCTGTACGACAGCTGGTGCTGGTGTAAAAAAAAAACTAGACATTACCTAGTCCGTATTGCCTCTCACACATCTTTCCTTTTCCTCTCACACATCTTTCCTTTTCCTCTCACACATCTTTCCTTTTCCTCTCACACATCTTTCCTTTTCCTCTCACACATCTTTCCTTTTCCTCTCACACATCTTTCCTTTTCCTGTCACACAACTTTCCTTTTCCTGTCACACAACTTTCCTTTTCCTTTCACACAACTTTCCTTTTCTTCTAACACATCTTTCCTTTTCCTCTCACACACCTTTCCTTTTCCTCTCACACAACTTTCCTTTTCCTCTCACACATCTTTCCTTTTCCTGTCACACAACTTTCCTTTTCCTGTCACACAACTTTCCTTTTCCTTTCACACAACTTTCCTTTTCTTCTAACACATCTTTCCTTTTCCTCTCACACACCTTTCCTTTTCCTCTCACACAACTTTCCTTTTCCTCTCACACATCTTTCCTTTTCCTCTCACACACCTTTCCTTTTCCTCTCACACATCTTTCCTTTTCCTCTCACACATCTTTCCTTTTCCTCTCACACACCTTTCCTTTTCCTCTCACACACCTTTCCTTTTCCTTTCACACAACTTTCCTTTTCTTCTAACACATCTTTCCTTTTCCTGTCACACATCTTTCCTTTTCCTCTCACACACCTTTCCTTTTCCTCTCACACATCTTTCCTTTTCCTTTCACACAACTTTCCTTTTCCTCTCACACATCTTTCCTTTTCCTCTCACACATCTTTCCTTTTCCTTTCACACAACTTTTCTTTTCCTCTCACACAACTTTCCTTTTCCTGTCACACAACTTTCCTTTTCTTCTAACACATCTTTCCTTTTCCTCTCACACATCTTTCCTTTTCCTTTCACACAACTTTTCTTTTCCTCTCACACAACTTTCCTTTTCCTGTCACACAACTTTCCTTTTCCTCTCACACATCTTTCCTTTTCCTGTCACACATCTTTCCTTTTCCTCTCACACACCTTTCCTTTTCCTCTCACACATCTTTCCTTTTCCTCCCACACACCTTTCCTTTCCCAGCTATTGCGGTTTAGTTAAAAGTGTTTTCCCCCAAATGGTGGTCCATGGACCGCGGTATCGGTCCACTAAACTCACTTTTTCGGCCCGCAAAACATGAATATATTTTATGGTAAAAAAATTGTCGACAAAGATATAAATAATACATATCTGCCACCTGACCATGGTGGAATGTCCAAACGTGTTCGGCGGTCCGTCAAACTGAAAAGTTTGGGGAAAACCTGATAATAGATTGAAGGTGATGTGGCTGACAAAAAAACCTGTTAGGAGATTGAAGGTAATGTGGCTGAAAAAAACACCTGTTAAGAAATTGAAGGTGATGTGGCTGAAAAAAAACACCTGTTAGGAGATTGAATGTAATGTGGCTGACAAAAACACCTGTTAGTGGATTGAAGGTAATGTGGCTGACAAAAACACCTGTTAGTGGATTGAAGGTGATGTGGCTGACAAAAACACCTGTTAGTGGATTGAAGGTGATGTGGCTGACACAAAAAATATGGTAGAATTCATTTCTTTGAGAATATCTGGTTGCTGATTAACATGCTGTTATATTAACCAAGTGGTTGTCATCCAAATTTGACATGATGAAACTGACAGTTGCATCTGATGAAACGTGAACGACTGAAAGGAAAAAATATAATAATCAACAATGACGCGAATTATATCAAATAATAATTGAGATGCCTAAATGGAATACATTTTGTTTAGAACAATTGCAATTTGTAATGCACTAAAAAAAAGTGGGTCAAATAATGTGAACTCCCCAGGAATATTTGACCTAGTCTCGCATAACCTACAAATAGTTAGATTAAGTTTCGTAAAGCCTACAAATAGCTTGACCTAGTCTCGTAAAGTCTAAAAATAGTTAGATCGAGTCTCCCATATCCTACATGTAGTTTGATCTAGTCTCGCTTAACCTATACAAATATATATAGTTTAACCTAGTCTTGCATAACATGCAAATAATTTTACCTAGTCTCGCATAACCTACAAATAGTCTGACCTAGTCTCGCATACCCTTAGAAAATTTATATAAATATTTTCTTTTGTAAACGAATGCTAAAATTTTTTAAAAAAATATGGACTTCTAATTTATTTTTAATTGAATTTTAAAGAAAACTAGATCTTCTAAAATGAGCCCCTTGCGTTTGACATAACGTCCAATGTCAACAATGTCAACAATGTCAACAATGTCAACAATGTCAACAATGTCAACAATGTCAACAATGTCAACAATGTCAACAATGTCAACAATGTCAACAATGTCAACAATGTCAATGAATAAGTTACAAAGTGCATAAAGCATTTACAGCATATACAAAAGTCGATCGCTCATCTGATCTAAATAACCCTTGGTCTTGCACCTCCAGACATCGCCCCCTCGCAGCCCCGCCCCTCTCCACTGTGTTGGGGGAAAAAAAAGGGGGGGGGGGAGTGAGAAATATGTTTAGATTAAGTTAAAAATTATGGTTAATTTTAACATAGCATGTATTCTGTTTGATGGAGTTTTCTTTCCCTACGAAACAATCCTTCGTGTTTGGTTATCAACTAAAAGTATATTTCATTTAAAATCTACATATATAAAAATCTACTGGCTTAAATCTACTGGCTTAAATCTACTGGCTTAAATCTACTGGCTTAAATCTACTGGCTTAAATCTACTGGCTTAAATCTATTATCTAGGCATCTGTTATCTCGCTTCACGCTTCTAATTTTTAACAGTTTGAATACCCCCCCCACCCCCCCCCCCAACCTAGATTAACATATCGCACCTGAAAATTCCCTTTAAGTTTAACAAATCCCAGTTTAACATGCCGCATTTCAATATATTCCAGTTTAACATTCCCAGGGTTAAACATATACCTTTCAAATATACCCTAACCTCTCCCCAACACACACGCACACACACACAATATTACCACAACTCACTAACAAAGACGTTGACGTGTAAAAAGTATTCCTTATCAAACCTTCATGAACAAAGACATCATCAAAGAATCGGAGATTTGGTTTTTTACCATAACCTTTTAAACAAAATTTTAATGCAAAAAAAAAAAAATGCATCAGCCCCCCAACCCCCACACCTTTATCCCCCAACCCTCCCACACCCCCACCTTTATCCCCAACCCCCACACCTTTATCCCCAACCCTCCCACACCCCAACTTTATCCCCCAACCCTCCCACACCCCCACCTTTATCCCCCAACCCTCCCACACCTACACCTTTTTCCCCCAACCCTCCCACACCCCC
>CAXITT010000492.1:503350-517634 GCA_964033795.1 Lymnaea stagnalis
GCTGAAAGGGGTGCAGGGGAGTGGGGAGCTGAAAGGTGCGCAGTGGAGTGGGGAGCTGAAAGGGGCGCAGCAGATTGGGGAGCTGAAAGGGGCGCAGCGGAGTGGGGAGCTGAGAGGGGCGCAGGGGAGTGGGGAGCTGAAAGGGGTGCAGGGGAGTGGGGAGCTGAAAGGGGTGCAGGGGAGTGGGGAGCTGAAGGGTGCACAGCGGAGTGGGGAGCTGAAGGGGGCGGAGGGGAGTGGGGAGCTGAAAGGGGCGCAGCGGAGTGGGAAGCTGAAGGGGGCACAGGGGAGTGGGGAGCTGAAGGGGGCGCTAGGGAGTGGGGAGCTGAAACCGGGGCGCATCTTACAATTCCCCATTAAAAACTACGATTAAACTTTCTAACCGACATTTAACGACGAACAACAACACACACACACACACATCATTTTTAATCACGCTCGGCAAATTAAAGTACAATGCTAAGTTTTTGTTTTTTTAAATTATAGGGCATCAGCGGCGTTTCTACGTCTGTCCTGGGAGGGTTGGGATATGGGTTAGGGTTTGGGTCAGGACAATGGTCATAAAACATTGAACGACACTATTATCTCACACGAGTTGGCATGGGAGAGGGATCGTGGAGGCGCCACAATAAAGGGAGAGCATCGCTGGCGAGGAAGAGGGCGTGGTGTGAGAAAGGGTGGGGGGGGGTGGGTATCAAATACAAATAAAAAAAATAAAAAAAAGAAATCTTCAGTCCAGGGGTTGATTAAAATAATTTTGCCCGAGGCGATAGTCATCTCACCTTAGAATCGCTGGCGAGGAAGAGGGCGTGGTGTGAGAAAGGGTTGGGGGGGGGGTGGGTATCAAATACAAATAAAAAAAATAAAAAAAAGAAATCTTCAGTCCAGGGGTTGATTAAAATAATTTTGCCCGAGGCGATAGTCATCTCACCTTAGCCAGATCAAGGAAGGGAATTCAATCTTGCCCGCCATCGTGATATGTACCCCTCCCCCACAATCAGGGGCGTTTAATCCAACAAAACTTTGAAAAGTATTCAATACAAGAAAGAAAAGCCATCGGTTTTCATTTCATCTCCTGCGGGTGAATTGTGGTGATCTGTGGTGAATGGTGGTGATCTGTGGTCAATTGTTGTGAAATGTGGTGTTCTGTGGTGAATTGTGGTGATCCGTGGTGAATTGTGGTGATCTGTGGCGAATTGTGGTGATCCGTGGTGAATTATTGTGATCTTTGGTGAATTGTGGTGATCTGTGGGGAATGTTGGTGATCTGTGGTGAATTGTGGTGATTGGTGGTGAATTGTGGTGAATGTGGCTTTATGTGGTGAATTGTGGTGGATTGTGGAGATGAGTCTTAAATAAGCACATTGCTGGTGATGTCTCGTGTTAATCATGTTGGCCAGAGCACACACGTTGACAAAATTGGGGGTCCATGAATTTTTACTCTCTTTAAAATGGACTCGATCGGTGCTCAAACAGTGCTGAACAGCAACACCCCACTCTTATGAGACACTGAGCTAATACCAATGACGCTTATCGGATCTACTCGATAGTCAAGGCATATACATGCATGGGTTCTCAAACAAGCATTATGGCAGCATCATTTATAAAGAAACCTCATTGAATTATTTTAGTAGTTAAAAAAAAATACGAAATTTGATTTTATGATGCAAAGTAATTTGTTAGATCCCAGCACCTTGGCAGATAACTGGACAGATTACAGGGCAGATAGCTGGACCAGATAAAGGGCAGATATCTGGACCCGATACAGGGCAGATAGCTGTACCAGATACAGGGCAGATAGCCTGACCAGATAGCTGTACCAGATACAGGGCAGATAGCTGGGCCTAATACAAGACATATAGCTGGACTAGATACAGGGAAAATAGCATGACAAGAAATATGGCAGATAGCCGGACAGGATAGCTTGACTAGATAAAGGGAAGATATTCTTCGGCGAAATTATACATGGACAGACATGATGAGACAACATTAGAACATCAGCGGGCAGCTTGGCCCTAACACACAACAAAGTGGAGGAGTCTCAAACGACTGCCCGATAGAACCTGATCCTCGCCACTTCCTCTCACAAGTTTTACACCACAACTTCATGAGATTGCGCGGTGATCCGTAACATTCGTAACCACCTGCAGTCAAACGCTCACCCTGTTAGGTGATCCACTGGTTAAGACACAACTTTCCCCACGAATCGCCACATCCAGGCCCGACCTGCTCATTGAAGCTCCACCAAGATCTCGGTGAGATGCTGACGTGAGACTCGCTAATTGAAGCTCCACCAAGATCTCGGTGAGATGCTGACATCCTCGCCAGCACTCAGAGAAACCAATAATATTTAAGGGTCACGTCTTTTTTATTTTTAAGGCCGCTATAAAAATCGTTTATTTAATATTTGGTCTACGATTGGACAACAACCTAATCTCTCGCTCTCTCACTCTCTCTCTCTCTCTCTCTCTCTATGTCTCTCTCTCCCTCTCTCTCTCTCTATATATATATATATCTATGTCTCTATGTCTCTCTCTCTATGTCTCTCTCTATGTCTTTCTCTATGTCTCTCTCTCGCTCCATGTCTCTCTCTCATTCTCTCTCTCGCTCCATGTCTCTCTCATTCTCTCTCTCGCTCCATGTCTCTCTCACTCTCTCTCTCTCTCTCTATGTCTCTCTCTCTATGTCTTTCTCTCTCTCTCTATGTCTCTCTCTCTCTATGTCTTTCTCTCTCTCTCTCTATGTCTCTCTCATTGTCTCTCTCTATGTCTCTCTCATTGTCTCTCTCTATGTCTCTCTATGTCTCTCTCTCTATGTCTCTCTCTATATGTCTCTCTCTATGTCTCTCTCTCTGTCTCTCTCTCTATGTCTCTCTCTCTCTTCTCGCTCTCTCTCTCTCTCTCTCTGTGCCTCTGTGTGTGTGTGTCTCTCTCTCTCCCTCTCTCCCTGCCTCAGCCTGGGGTCGATCATTCGGCGCGGGACAACAGGGTTGGTCATATCAGTGAATAAACCTTGTGGCGAGGGAAATATTTAATACTACAAGTTTCACCGTGTGCCTCCCCCGCACCCACCCCTCTGATGAATCCGACCCTGTCGGGCAGAGGAGTCCGAGCCGAAAGGAAAGACTCTTGTACGATGGATTACAGTCCACGCTTTAAAAAAAATTTTAAAAATTACACCAAATCTCCCGCCCTGGGCTAAGCCTCGTCCCTTATACACATCAATAAAAGCCAACTTACAACTGCGGCTAGGATTGCAACGCGTCTGTGCAGAGCTCGTAAATTTTCTTGTATTTACTACACGAGATTTATGGGGGCAGTCTCAGCCCTCGCCGTGAGCTCGGAAATGGGGGGGGGCGCTCTTTGGCACGTGCCACTCATAATTTTTTTATACCATTTATCCCGACCCCCCGGGGCCCGGTGAATCTCTCCCACGCAGACCGGGAGACGACCGAACACTCTCGCGGGCACACCGTCATCCTCAGTCATCGGTACCTTTCATCATCCTTATCTTTGTCGCCTTCAGCGCCCGGCGTCATTAGCGGTAGCAACCAACAGCATCGCCATTTGAACACAGTGATAGAGTTGTACAGCCGTACAGCCTATACCCTCATACAGCCAACAGCATCGCCATTTGAACACAATGATAGAGTTGTACAGCCGTACAGCCTATACCCTCATACAGCCAACAGCATCGCCATTTGAACACAATGATAGAGTTGTACAGCCGTACAGCCTACACCCTCATACAGCCAACAGCATCGCCATTTGAACACAATGATAGAGTTGTACAGCCGTACAGCCTATACCCTCATACAGCCAACAGCATCGCCATTTGAACACAATGATAGAGTTGGACAACCGTACAGCCTATACCCTCATACAGCCAACACCATCGCCATTTGAACACAATGATAGCGTTGTACCGCCGTACAGCCTACCCTCATACCTGGGATGGCAAAACCGCTTTCCTCTTCCATCGAGCTCTTCACACTCTGCCAAAACTGGCGTAGTCGACACGACTGACGTCACATGGTCTGTGACGCCAGACGATCGACAGGTCATTCCACCATGAGGGATTTCTCGGACTGGACGTCAGTGATTATGACCTGAACATTATTAATTTTTTTTTTTTTTTTAGCGAAGGTCCTCTGTCGCCTATAATGGTGACCCTCAATGGGTATTGCAATTCCATGGGCTTTTATGTTAATATAAAATGCATGAGACCAACTAATCCAAATACAAAAACTAAGGTCTTACTGTATAATTATAGTATATTAAGGGGGCGACCCTGGGGGTGGTGCATGAAACGAGATGGTCTAACTTAAAGATGGCGCCAAAGAGAAAAAATGCGGGGGGGGGCGGGGGGGGCGGGGCGGTAATCACTATTGGAACTGGGCAATCGTCATTCCCTACCCCCCACTACCAATCAAAACATTTTTTTTTATTTTTCTCTTCGAAAAGAAATTAACCCGCTCAGTCCCGGTATTTCCTACCCATAGTTAAGAGGAACCATGAACTCCTGATCCCTCCACCACAGCGTGAGAACCCCCCCCCCCCCCCCCCCCCTTTACATATACCCCCCCCCCCCCTCGGTCTTTAAATGATCCTCCTCGCCCAACCAGGAGCCCGGTTTCCTGTGAAACTCAAACATTCAGGCTGGCGATAGCCCCGGATGAAATATGAAGAAAAAAAACCCCGGCCCGCCCGCCAACGGCCGGGGGCACACGGTTTTATCGGCGGCTACACTCTGCAGTTTTATTGATGAAACTCGCTATCGCCTGGCTCCGCCGCTATCCGAGCCGGTGGTGGAGGCCCCACATTAAATGTTATACACCTATCGCGATAGCAACCAGAGCCGAGTTATTATCCACACCGAAAAACAAAAACAAAACAAAAACAAAAATCAAACATCACCCACCCACGCTTGCACGCACGCACGCACGCATGCAAGCAAGCATCCACCCCCCTCCCCCAACCCTTCTAAACCCTCCACGCATACACACATACCCCCCCCACACACACACATACACACACATCCTCATTCCAACCGCTCATGGGTGCTTGGAATCAGTGTTAAAATTATGGGTAGATTTCAAATGATTTGGGATTGAGACGCGGTAATCGATGGGAAGCGAACAAGATTTATTTATTTAAATCGATGATGTGCCTGGACTCAAATAATGTATGCTGTGTCATACGGCATTATTAGAGAAATGTGAACCACTGCAGGACGTATGTCATATTGTAGGACATATGTGATATTCTAGGACACATTAAATGATGTAGGACATATAAAATAATTTAGGATATATGAAAGAATATAGGAATATGAAATAGTGAAGGGCATATGAAATCATGTAGGATAATGAAATTATATACCACTGTAGTATCACGTATGAAATAATGCATTCTATACCAGTAGCATACAGCATTATTAGAGATAGCGAATGACATGTGAACTATTGCATTACATATGTTATATTGTAGGACAGGACATATCAAATAATTAACGATACTTGAAATAATGTAGGACATATGAAATATTAATGTAGGACGTATGAAATAATGTAGGGCATAGAAAGTAATAAAGGACATATGAAATTTTGTAGGACATATGAAATAATTAAGGACACATGAAATCATGTAGGTATTTGAGATAATGTAAGACTTGTAGGTCAAATGAAATATAGTAGGTCATGTGAAACAATGTAAAGGACATATGAAATAGAGTAGGCCATGTGAAACAATGTAAAGGACATATATGAAATAGAGTAGGCCATGTGAAACAATGTAAAGGACATATGAAATAGAGTAGGCCATGTGAAACAATGTAAAGGACATATGAAATAGAGTAGGCCATGTGAAACAATGTAAAGGACATATGAAATAGAGTAGGCCATGTGAAACAATGAAAAGGACATATGAATTAGAGTAGGCCATGTGAAACAATGTAAAGGACATATGAAATAGAGTGGGCCATGTGAAACAAAGTAAAGGACATATGAAATAGAGTGGGCCATGTGAAACAATGTAAAGGACATATGAAATAGAGTGGGCCATGTGAAACAAAGTAAAGGACATATGAAATAGAGTGGGCCATGTGAAACAATGTAAAGGACATATGAAATAGAGTAGGTCATGTGAAACAATGTAAAGGACATATGAAATAGAGTGGGCTATGTGAAACAATGTAAAGGACATATGAAATAGAGTAGGCCATGTGAAACAATGAAAAGGACATATGAATTAGAGTAGGCCATGTGAAACAATGTAAAGGACATATGAAATAGAGTGGGCCATGTGAAACAAAGTAAAGGACATATGAAATAGAGTGGGCCATGTGAAACAATGTAAAGGACATATGAAATAAAGTGGGCCATGTGAAACAATGTAAAGGACATATGAAATAAAGTGGGCCATGTGAAACAATGTAAAGGACATATGAAATAGATTGGGCTATGTGAAACAATGTAAAGGACATATGAAATACGGTAAAAAGCATGTGGTTGGCGTGTCCTTGTCTTTGCTCTGGAGCTTGCACCCCCTTCAAAACTTGCATATCCTCAACTCTGACCTGGCGAAAAAAAAACCCACTAAAATACTAAGTGTAAAAAATGAAGTGATCCGATCCTTGTTGAGATCGAACAGCTTCTAACCACACGATCTCGTCCGGGACAGCAACACAAAATAATTCAATAATAATATCACTAACTCTTGTTAATGATTGAACCCAGGGGCGTAGCGAGGGTGTTTGGCGCCCGGGGACAAGATTTATTTTAAAGCGCCCCTTTTTCTTTTTTTTTTCAATTCTCAAACCCATTATTTTTTTACCAATAATATAATATCAAAGCACATTTTGGCGCCCCTAACTATAGCTTGCGCTCAGGGACATCTGCCCCCCTGCCCCCCCCCACCCGCTACGCCTCTGATTGAATCTCCCCTTTTAAAAAATATGTGAACATATCCAGAAAAGATACTTAATTTTTTGTATTGTTTAAACTAAAAATAAAGGTTAATCATACACGACTGAAAACAGACCTGTTTCATTGAGGGGAAAGAAAACAGACCTGTTTCATTGAGGGGAAAGAAAACAGACCTGTTTCATTGAGGGGAAAGAAAACAGACCTGTTTCATTGAGGGGAAAGAAAACAGACAAGGGTTTGGTGCAAATCCGCATCGGAAAAAAAATATTGGGGTGGGGGGGTTTAAATAAAATTACGTTTTCTCGTCTGTATGTGTTCGTAGGTGGTGGGGGTAGGGGTTGATGGAAAAGACGGTAGGGTGGGGTGGGGGCATCATATCATAGGTCACATCCTCTCTGTACTGGAGATCTCAGCAATAAACTGAGATAAATGTGAGACTCGACCCAAACGATGAATCCTATAAATGTACTCACGCGTAGGAGTGCGTGGGTGGGGGGGGGGGTTGGCGGCTGGGCAAGTACTGGCAGAGGAAGGGCCGTAGAGATGGTTCAAGACTCGCTATAGGCACATACTATTTCAATGGTTGTGCCTTTTTTTTTTTTTTGGTCTCCCCCACCCACTTCACCCGCAGTAATCTCGTGGCGAGCGAGCCACTAGAAACTCGATTCGGCACCGGTGGATTCATGGATCCAGTTTCTTTATTGGACAACGTGTGAAAGTTGGAGCTTAGCTGCGGGTCTCTTTTTTTAAACTCTCGCTGCCGAGTTGAACATATTTCGATGGCTGGGGTTAACATTGTTAGCATAGCTGGGTACAGTGCTGATCAATTGACTTTTTTCTTTCTTTCTCTCTCTCTCAGTCTATCTCTCTAGGTCTTTTACGGTTTCTGTATGTCTCTATCTCTCTCTCTCTCTCTCTCTCTCTCTCTCTCTCTCTCTCTCTCTCTCTCTCTCTCTTTCTTGTCATATTAATTGTATTGCATTCTTTGTTTGGCTGTACAGATATTGTTGCTCTGATTGCCACTGGCTATTATCCGGTCTAATAGTTTAAGTGTTCATACTTTCATTCGTACAAGCTGCTCTTTAGGCGTAATAACCCTAAAGTGGCTTTTAAACAAATATTTTAAAAAAAAAAATATAATAATTTATTCTGATATTTAGCTTACAATTTTCGTGGTTTTTTTTTTTTTGGTTTTTTTATTTCAATTTTTTTCTTTAGCATCTCTATTTTCTTGGAAATATTTCAATGAGTTCGTTTTACGTGTGACTATTTAATAACAAGTTGAAGAAGCAGTGTGAACAATGTAAGATATTGTCAACGTGGTTCAATGTTTATAGATATATCTAGACATGTGCTCACTTGGTCGTCTGTGAAGAAAAACGGAGAGATTTCTAAGTTAGACAATTATATTTCACATGTGGAATTTGACAATTATATTTCACATGTGGAATTTGACAATTATATTTCACATGTGGAATTTGACAATTATATTTCACATGTGGAATTTGACAATTATATTTCACATGTGGAATTTGACAATTATATTTCACATGTGGAATTTGACAATTATATTTCACATGTGGAATTTGACAATTATATTTCACATGTGGAATTTGACAATTATATTTCACATGTGGAATTTGACAATTATATTTCACATGTGGAATTTGACAATTATATTTCACATGTGGAATTTGACAATTATATTTCACATGTGGAATTTGACAATTATATTTCACATGTGGAATTTGACAATTATATTTCACATGTGGAATTTAAACGGGACAAAAATTGTTTTTAAAAATTACGTTATTTCCCTGCGTAGTAATGCTGTGAAATAAAATGGGATGTGTTCTTCATCTTAAGAAATTCATTTATGATCGTGAGGATATAGAGAATATTGAGAGTACAAAGTATATATAGAATATATGTAGGATATAGACAATACAGAGGATAAATAAATATAAAAAATACAGAAGATATAGAGAATATATAGGATAAAGAGAATGTAGAGAAATAGAGAATATTGAAGAAATGTCGAATATAGGTAATCATTTAGTACAATAAATATATAATATTAAAAAAAGGAAAAAAAAAAGGGGGGGGGGCATTCTTTATCAGTTCTTTCATATCCAAGTTGACTGCAATAAATGCAATAATCCATTTTTTAAGAGTTGGAGACATCAAGAACATATAAATATTGGGACATTTGTTTAAGTCTATAGAGGTTTAGCATCTGTATCGATTGATTATGTGTGCACGCGTGTGTGTTAACTTTCGATCTGCGGACAGCCGGGTAGGAATCAGAGCGACCTGCCTGGCTTGGACAGTCTTCAGGTTTAGCTAGTGTGTTCCAGTATGCTGTGTGGGTATTGATAAAAGCCATGTCTACAGGAAGTGCAGACTTTCTTCCTTTGGCGGTTCAATGAGACCCATCCCATCATACAATCACAGTGCGTGCACTCCGGTCCTCAGTGACACCCACACAATCATGTACAATCACACTGCGTTCTACAACGTAAAGTAATATTTTAAAAAGTGCTCAAAAGATCATTTCTTGGAAACGAGAAGGATGCATTACAAGCCCAAGACAAAGCTACTGTCTGCCTGTAAGACTTTATCCAATAGTGTCTTATGTCTGTACTGAATGTGTAGTATGAGGGACTGAATGTGTCTGGACTGAATGGGCCTGGACTGACTGTGTCTCGACTGGTCTGGACTGGACACGTGATGTCTGACATTATGTAGCATTCGTGGATGAAAACATGTATTTTTAATTTGTTCACGGCCACGCATCTATGACGCACTTGCACTTGATTGACCTCTGTGTCTCGACCCACGCCACCGCCGACGTCCTGTTTTAAATATAGTTTAGAGTTAGAGGAGTCGTGGACAGATGAGTCGAGGACAGAAGAGTCGGAGGACTAAGATTAACATATATATATATTTTTTTTTTTAACTCCTAAAACTAAATTTTTAAAAGGGGGGGGGGGGGGGGGGGGGGGTGGTAAGGCTTCGTCCCGGGGAAAAAAAGTGGGGGAGGGAGTTTTCAAATGTGCATTTTTGTTAACGTCATTTAAATTGTGCTGTCCCTCTCTCCCTCTTTCTCTCCCTCTTTCTCTCCCTCTTTCTCTCCCTCTTTCTCTCCCTCTTTCTCTCCCTCTTTCTCTCCCTCTTTCTCTCCCTCTTTCAATCCCTCTTTCAATCCCTCTTTCTCTCTATAAAGCCATTTATACGAGCGAGAGCCTCAACGCCTTTTTCGTGCACGTGCCGCCAAACAACAAGTTTGAGAATGGCTCTCGGAAAAGGGGGGGGGGGGGAAGAATCCTCCTACCCAAGAGTTTTCAATGATTACCTGCAGACTTTCTTCCTTGGAGTTTCAATTAACCTCCCCCCTTCCCCCACGAGTGCACCATGCACCATGCAGCATAGCCTACTAATGTCGATTTACGAGCTATAAGACAGTGGTCGGAGATAAACCCCCAGGTCAAACCGATCAATAGATTTAACATACACACGTCTGCTGGGGCAACAGGTGTCTAGATTGAATGGACGCTCACTTGGAAATCTTATCTATGATTTCAGTTAATAGCTGCACATATTTGGTGTGGGTCATTGGAAGTTTTAGAATCTGTATCGATTGATTTTTGTGTGGAGTGTGTGTGTGTGTTAACTTTCAATCTGTGGATAGCCGGGTAGGAATCAGAGCGACCTGCCTGGCTTTGACAGTCTTCAGGTTTAGCTAGTGATTTCCAGTATGCTGTGTGTGTGTGTGTGTGTGTGTGTGTGTGTGTGTGTGTGTGTGTGTGTGTGTGTGTGTGATAAAAGCCACCTCTACCCTAAAACATCAAAACCACTATTCACAGAACCGCTTAGGCTCCCTATTGCAAGGTATACATTAAATGTATACCCTTCTTTTACACATTTGTACACACTCTCCCCGTATTATATTGCATGTTACACACACAGGTTTAGCTAGTGATTTCCAGTATGCGGTGTGTGTGTGTGTGTGTGTGTGTGTGTGTGTGTGTGTGTGTGTGTGTGTGTGTGTGTGTGATAAAAGCCACCTCTACCCTAAAACATCAAAACCACTATTCACAGAACAGCTTAGGGTCCCTATTGCAAGGTATACATTAAATGTATACCCTTCTTTTACACATTTGTAAACACTCTCCCCGTATTATATTGCATGTTACACACAATTTAGTTGAGGACCCTCGTGGGAGAGAAGTGGGAGGTCCATTCTGTTTGTAACGTTACCGTTTTCAGATTTCCCGTTGGCATAAGAAGGCTTTTGGTCGATACCTTTTTTGTGCTTCTTTGATATTGGTCCTTCCTCACCTTCTCCCAGTCGCCGTGTTTCTTCTCATTTCACCAGCAGCGTAGCGTTTAGCAAAGCTCTCAACAGAGCTTAGATAACGTATTCAAATCTTTAACTCATTCACTCACCTCTCGTCGCACGTAAGACTAGGTGTTCTGCGACAATGGATGGCTTAAGAATTCAAGTCTCAATCGGTTTTTTTTTTTTGCTTAACAACTCACCAACTCAATAAATGACCAACTTAACAAATAACCAACTTAACAAATGACCAACTTAACAAATGACCAACTTAACAAATGACCAACTTAACAAATGACCAACTTAACAAATGACCAACTTAACAAATGACCAACTTAACAAATGACCAACTTAACAAATGACCAACTTAACAAATGACCAACTTAACAAATGACCAACTTAACAAATGACCAACTTAACAAATGACCAACTTAACAAATGACCAACTTAACAAATGACCAACTTAACAAATGACCAACTTAACAAATGACCAACTTAACAAATGACCAACTTAACAAATGACCAACTTTCCTTGTGGAAGCAAACGCTGAAGAAGAAAAAAAAACGGTAATTTTTGGATATCAACTTGTCATCAAACACACTCAGGGGCGTAGGAAGGGGGTTGCTGAGGGTGGGGGTGTTGAGGTCCGGCCAGAGCGGTCCTAGTTTTCATTATCTTAACGGGCGGCATTTTCGGAAAACTGCAGAGGGTATTTTTCGAGGAAGAGGAGCGAACATAAATCTACCTTCCCCCGGGCGGCATTAACCCTGCATGACAACGCCCCTGAACACACTGCTTGAAATATAGATTTGATTAAATATTATGTTAAACTGACTAAAAAAAAAACAACGAATTCATGTTGAATGTCTTCTAAACCCCTCCCCCACCCGCCCCACAGACGCCATGGAGGAGAGCTGGGACCTGAGCAAGTTAAACGACGACGAGTTCGAAGAGTTCTGCGTCTACATCGTCCAGGACAGGCCGTGTGACGCCGTCTGTCACAACAGGGCGCAGGCGTCGCTGCCGAGGAACTTGACCTTGAGACCATCGGCTGCTTGCCCGACCGTAAGTAGTTGTTACGGATAGATTTTTGTTTTTTTTTGTCCCCAGATCAATATTGTTGAAGTGGCGCATATCTTAATGTAAAAGGTGAGAAGAAGGGTGTCGGTCTGCAGGTGAATCGCCTTTCTCATCTTCTCCAACCAGCCGTGATGCCAAAGATGGTTGTTACGTTATGTCTTGAGTGGCTAGTCCATCTCACCACCGACTGGTAGCAAGCAGCTCGTGGCGCCACAGTCGGGTGTCACGTGGGAGCCACGTCAAGTCCTTGGGTTTTCCTATAGTTTCTCATTGGTCATAATATATTTCAGAAGAAAGAAATGATGGAGGGTGGGTGTCTTAATGGAGGGTGGGTGGCTTATTGGATGGTGGATGGCTTAATGGATGGTGGATGGCTTAATGGATGGTGGATGGCTTAATGGATATCGATTGTCACAATATCTAAATTAGAGCTGAAAATAAGGGGGGGGGGGTGGAGGGTGAGGGATGTTCGGGGGAGGGGAGGCAGGGGGGGGTACGTTTCCGGGGGGGGGGAAGGGGGGCGCGGGGGGGGNGTTACGTTATGTCTTGAGTGGCTAGTCCATCTCACCACCGACTGGTAGCAAGCAGCTCGTGGCGCCACAGTCGGGTGTCACGTGGGAGCCACGTCAAGTCCTTGGGTTTTCCTATAGTTTCTCATTGGTCATAATATATTTCAGAAGAAAGAAATGATGGAGGGTGGGTGTCTTAATGGAGGGTGGGTGGCTTATTGGATGGTGGATGGCTTAATGGATGGTGGATGGCTTAATGGATGGTGGATGGCTTAATGGATATCGATTGTCACAATATCTAAATTAGAGCTGAAAATAAGGGGGGGGGGATGATGGTGAAGGATGTTCAGTGGAAGGGATGCAAGGGAGGGTCACTTTCCAGTGGGGGTGAATGGGGGCTCAGGAGGGGAAAAATGATTGTTAGGTAACGTCTACGTGAGCTGAAGGTGTAGGGTATTAGTAGGGGGAGGTGGGTGTTATTTAAAAGTGTGGAAGATGAAAGGGTGGCAATAAATTGTTGGTATTTGGTTACGGTAACATGGTGGTAGTTGGTTACGGTAACATGGTGGTAGTTGGTTACGGTAACATGGTGGTAGTTACAGGGCGTCTTTACAGCAGCGGGGACCCTGGGCACAGCAATGCAGTGTGGCCACCATCCCTCTAAATACTCAGGGCCGTGCGAAAGAGGGGGCGAGAGGGCCAATCACCCCATGGCGCAAATATCAAGGGGTCGGCGAAATCGGGTTAAGATAAGCTCTTAATAGTGAAGTAAACGATAAAATCCCATGGACTTGACGTTGACAGGGGCGGCCAAAATTGTTTTATTAGGTAACAAGGCGGTAGGTGTCAATAGTGGAATGTAAAGGAGTAGAATGGAACAAGCTGTAGGTGATAAGATGGTATGTCAATAGTGGAATGTAAAGGAGTAGAATGGAACAAGCTGTAGGTGATAAGATGGTATGTCAATGGTGGAATGTAAAGGAGTAGAATGGAGCAAGCTGTAGGTGATAAGATGGTATGTCAATAGTGGAATGTAAAGGAGTAGAATGGAACAAGCTGTAGGTGATAAGATGGTATGTCAATGGTGGAATGTAAAGGAGTAGAATGGAACAAGCTGTAGGTGATAAGATGGTATGTCAATAGTGGAATGTAAAGGAGTAGAATGGAACAAGCTGTAGGTGATAAGATGGTATGTCAATGGTGGAATGTAAAGGAGTAGAATGGAGCAAGCTGTAGGTGATAAGATGGTATGTCAATAGTGGAATGTAAAGGAGTAGAATGGAACAAGCTGTAGGTGATAAGATGGTATGTCAATGGTGGAATGTAAAGGAGTAGAATGGAACAAGCTGTAGGTGATAAGATGGTATGTCAATAGTGGAATGTAAAGGAGTAGAATGGAACAAGCTGTAGGTGATAAGATGGTATGTCAAT
>CAXITT010000492.1:519949-535990 GCA_964033795.1 Lymnaea stagnalis
GGGGGGGGGGGAATGCTCAGACCATTACTTTACCCAGGGCCCCCCGGCTGCTGTAAAGACGACCCTGCATCGCCCTCTCTCTTTCCCCGTGAGTGTGAGCTTATGGTCGATTTTCTCCTCTGTAGAATTTTGCCTAATGCAAGGTTCGAGGTAGGCGGCTGGCAAATAACAGGTGGTTTCCTTGTAGGACACATCGTCCATCTTGGTTAGCACAGGGTGGCCTACTGAACACATTAACGATGACCACCATGAAGCCAATGATCCATTAGGACAGAAATGACATCATGACGTCAACTATTCGGGTCCGGCCCAATGCATGTCGGGTAGGATTGTGTGCCTACAAATGGACAAATTCGGATTCCTGATACTTCCGGTTGGCTTGAAATGAAAAGAGAAAAAAACACACAGATAAAAACTCCAACACCTGGATATTTCTAAACGGAACAAACCAATGAATACATTCAACTCTTGACCCCCACAGATCAGAATATTACCTCCGACTCATAAGACCCGTGTTTATGTCCCAGACCCCCACCACCAGTTTTTGCCGACTGTTAACCAACCCCCCCCCCCCACCCTTGCGCCCCTTCTTCGCCCTTAAACTGAACAACACCCCACTCCCCCCCCCACCCCATACGCACATTACGCACACCAGGGTCTTGTATCTTGTCAGGCCACCTGTCAGAAAGTAACAACCGAAATTAAAAACACGGGTATTAAGGCGACTTTGCGCCCCAAAGACCGGGCGCGGGGATATGCAAGGATTACAGTATCTAAATATATTTTTATTTTTTTTATCAGCTGTGTGACAGATGGGTGGTGGGGCGGAAGGAAAGGTGGACTACCGGAGAAACTAATGCAGGGAGGACTTGAGAGCAGGACAACAGGGGGACACCTTGCATCGGTGATAGAGAGCGAAGTTTGGCGCCCCCAGGGGGCAGACGGGACAACAAGGCAATTGGTATCTTAAAGGTTGATAAATGTATACTTGTCGGATTACAACTGTCTCAAACGAAGGGGGAGGGGGCGCTAGAACCAGCAAATATTGAAGTGGGGGGGGGAGAGGAAGCTATGTGGTCGCGACGCGAGATAAGCCGCGCAGTGGCGTAAAAGACGAGAGTAGGGTAAAAGACGGTAGTGGGGTAAATGTGTAATAAATGACAGTCAGGGTATTACTATTTTTTTTTTTTTTACTTTTAAATTTCTTAACGAACGTGCGAAGTTAAGGAAGAGCGTTTCGTCGCTAGGTCACATGACCTCATCTATCAGCCAACGGAGGTCACATGACCTCATCTATCAGCCAATGAACCTATTTATCAGCTAAGCTTGTAAAAGTAGCAAACACGTTACGGGAAGGCAGGGGGGTGGGAGCTTCGGGGTTAGCGACAAATTTCAGATACATTGGTATTCAACCTCCCGTCTTTTTTCATTCACCGAATAACGGGCAACAACCAGAAGACAAATTAACTTAAAGAAACGTACTACCAACTGCTACTGATAACTGTGCTACCAACTGCTACTGATAACTATAGTAAATGACAAGTGATAACTTTAACAAATGCCCAACTGATGACTTTGGAGAGGTGTTGAACGGAAGTGCAAGCGCTTCGAGGGAAGACATCCAAATCATACACTTTTCTTGTTTTTAGTGCATTGTCATTTTGTCCAGAGTTGTGAAGAGGGTGCACCGCCAAATTCTCAGAGGAAGTTGGTTCAAAGGCAGACTTTTAGACTAAGATGGGGTGGAAGATGGGGGAAAAGATCTCCAGCAGCTGGGAATTCAAGCATGAAAAAAAACAAAAGCATCAGGATAGGTCTGAGTGGAAGGAAGTGGTGAGGCAGGCCAAAGCGCTGCAGGAGGTGGCGAGTTCACGGGTGTTGAAGTTGTGCATGGATTCTTACGGCAATCAAGGCAACCACGGGCGAGGGGCGGTCAGCCCGGGGGAGGGGGGAGTTTCGGCCAACTGAAGATTTGTTTTCTGTTTTATTTTTATTGTGGAAAGTGGCGGCAAAAATTCGTGTCCCCCCCCCCCCCCCCCCGTTGCATTAACCTTAGCTACGCCACTGAAGCCGGTTATTCCTCAAAAAGGAGGAATATCATAAGCAAAAGATAATAGTTCTCTATAAAGTGAATAGTGTAGACTCCTAGCTGTCATTTACTGACACACAAACACAAATATACGTACATCTATGTGATTGGCCATGCTGTTGGCCATGCTGTTGGCCATGCTGTTGGCCATGCTGTTGGCCATGCTGTAGGCACACTCCAGGAAATAAAGAAGGAGTTGCGCACAAGAATGTAATTATAACGTTATGAGTTGTAAACCGACGATCTACAATGCTGGCATTTCTAGTGATACAGCGAGACATACAAAACAACGACCTGACCTTTGACCTTTGTCTAGGGTACCGGTATCACCCCTTTGGTGGATCTGTTAACCACTTTCTTGAACACCAGACATTTATTTACAGCTATTATACACCCATCGTAATGACTGTTAATATACGCTACTCCCTACTACGAATAAACATACACAACATTCTTTATTTCTATACACTTCTTACAATTGCACATTCTAGTTCGTCCCGGCTACAGCGTGAGCTAGTCGCGTTGTGGAAACCCACTGTGGAATCCCTCTTATAGGGCGTCCGACGCTTTCCCGGGATGGGTGGGGGAAGATATTAAGACGTAATTTTTTCCATCCCAACTCCTGAGAAAGTCGATCGAGTGCACTATTTAAACGCATAGTGTCGGATCGACCGGGTGCCTCCTCGTTGGGGCGGCCCCCAGGCGGGGTCCTGGTCGAGCGCTCAGGCGCCCAGGCGGGGGACTTGGGTGAGGGGCCCTTGTGGGGGCCGTCCTGACGAGTGGGCATTTCCAACGTGCCGCTCCGCGGCCCGATACGTCGGACCGGGTCGGGGTTATTTGGTGGGGGGGGGGGTGCTTAAGAGTCTAGACTCGCCCCGCTGATGCCATTTCTTAATGTAACATTTCAGTTCTGAGCCTGCCCTCTAAAATGCGTGGGCTTAAATTTCAAAGTAAATGCAGATTCCCCACCCCCTACTCCCCCCCCACCCCCCGGGATTTTTAAGCATATCTGAGGTGCCAGCCGTCGTATCAAAACTGACCCCTAGATGGCGCTCTGTGCTGTAATTGAAAGCGCGCGGTCGCCCCGTTGATTGACGGCTTGTTGTTCGCCCATCTGTCCGCGATTAGACGCAGCCGAGGGATCCCCCCGCGACAAAAAGCCACACTGGCGGATTACTATTAGGGCCCCTCTGATAACAACCACACAGGCTAACGGAATAACAAACTCACAGACCCAATCTCGCTGGAAAAAAAAAAAAAAAAAAAAAAAAAAAAAAAAAAAAAAAAAAAAAACCACGAAGCGTCGCGGAGAGAGCAAGTCTTCACTGAAAGCCGCGGAGCAGATAGTGCAAGGCGGAGCAGATAGTGCAAGGCGAAGGAGATAGTGCCGACGAACCAATGAATTACTATAAAAAAAATTATATAAAAAAATGTAAAAAAAAAATACTCGTATTCAGCGTTATCTCACAGTGCTAGAGTGGTTCTGAGGTAGCGAAGCAACAGAAACACAGTGGAGATAAGAACAGCGATTGTTCTTACAAGAGTTTTCCCCTCCCCCCCCCTCCTTGGTTGCATTGCTTCTATCTAGTTATTGTTTCAACTGTTCTCCCCTTTCAGTCTTCAAGTCGACACTTTGAAAACAATAAACTGTAACCCCACCCCCCCCCACCCCCACCCCCACTCTCAAATGGTGTAAGAGTTTTAGTTCATAAAGATCATTTTGACAGTTGGGGATAGCTTAGAATTTAGAGGGATCCTTACCCCTGTGTGAAGAAAAATCCCCCCCCCCGGGCTTTTTCTCTCTTTGTCTTCAATACAACAACAACAACAAAAAAAAAAGCGGAACTTTTATGACATACCTCCAACTAGGAATAAGGGGAGGACGCGTACGGAACAAAAAGAAAATGGTGCACAGTCTGGGCCAGTGATGACACCAGAAGGACACCAGAAGAACACCAAGAGGAATGGACTTGCTTCAGACTCAACTTTCATTCATTTCCCCGGACACACGGACAGACAGATCCGTAGTCCCACATTCACTTCCCCGGACACACGGACAGACAGATGCGTAGTCCCACATTCACTTCCCCGGACACACGGACAGACAGATCCGTAGTCCCACATTCATTTCCCCGGACACACGGACAGACAGATGCGTAGTCCCACAGTCACTTCCCCGGACACACGGACAGACAGATGCGTAGTCCCACATTCATTTCCCCGGACACACGGACAGACAGATCCGTAGTCCCACATTCACTTCCCCGGACACACGGACAGACAGATGCGTAGTCCCACAGTCACTTCCCCGGACACACGGACAGACAGATCCGTAGTCCCACAGTCACTTCCCCGGACACACGGACAGACAGATCCGTATAGTCCCAACGGACGGGAGTGTATCGCCCGGCGGCACAGTAAAACTAACGGAAAGTGCCGAGTGTCTGATACGGCTATCTCGTGGCCCACGGCCGGACCGAATGAATATCACACGGTTTTTATCTCAATGTCCTTTCTCGCCGGATGTCGTGCGCTTGTTGTCTGTCCACTTCATATGGCCAATTTTTCTTCTTCCTCCTCCCTCCATTTTCCCCTGATAACTTGATGTAGCGCACAACGTTATTTCTGAAAGCGGGGTCGACCGTCTCTTTAAGGACAGTGGTCAGTGGTGACAGCTCGAGTTTGCTATCTGCGAGCAGCCGCCGGACGTGTCACGGCTCTGTTTAAATAGGGGAATCTGGGGAATGGTATGGTGCATCGTCTGTACACTAGGACATGTACGGAGATGTGGGAAATGGCTTGGTGAAAGAGCTGTACACTAGGACATGTACGGAGATGTGGGAAATGGCTTGGTGAAAGATCTGTACACTAGGACATGTACGGAGATGTGGGAAATGGCTTGGTGAAAGATCTGTACACTAGGACATGTGCGGAGATGTTGTAAATAGCTTGGTGAAAGATCTGTACACTAGGACATGTACGGAGATGTGGGAAATGGCTTGGTGAAAGATCTGTACACTAGGACATGTACGGAGAACTGGGAAATGGGATGGTGGAAGTCTTGAAGACGCTCTTAATGTCCCAACCTTTTTCACAACTCTCATTGGGAAACTGGTGTACTTGCCCATTGGGAAACTGGCGTACTTGCCCACTGGTAAACTAGCGCACTTGCCCACCGGGAATCGGGCGAAATTGCCCACTGGGAAACCAGTGTACTTGTCCACTGGTAAACTAGCGTACTTGCCCCTGGGAAACTGGTGTACTTGCCCATAGTGGCAATAGTAAACGCATTCAGACCCTGTCCTTTAAGAAACTGCACAAGATAAACTGCCCCAGCTGGTTTCACGTTGCTGAAGTCCGGTCACATCTTTGAGAGGTTGTTCAGAAACACAGCGTCCTGCATAACGTCTTACATTGTAGATTTTGATTCACCCCTGCGTTGCCATGCTGACAAGGAATTTGCATCTAGTCTAGGGTCATTGATTGGTTGATCCTGTCAGTTTCTATTTAGTCACTTTGGTTTTTTTTGGTGACAGTTCTTCTCATATCAACGCTGTCGTCCATCTCCCCATGCACTGAGATAAGCATCCAATGTAACAACTTGACTTTTCCCTTGTGTGGTTTCTGGTTTGTAGCCTCAACAAGATGAAATCATTTAGACATGCACCCAGATGTATCACCAGTACAGATTCGCATTCTATCCCTGTCAGAGGACGTTGAACCGAGTCGGGGGGACCCAGGATCTCCCATCAGACCTCAACAGGTACCCGAAATGCCCGCGTTGCATGCTGTCCCCAGACCGGCTGTTCATCCGTTGACTTCATGGCTTAAACTTGATGGCTGGCGAGTCCTGTACGAATACATGTTCTTTTGCTCACCCAAGCAGATGGAGATTGTTGCTCATGTTTTAGCAAGTGGAAATTGTTTCACATGTGTCACCAGATGGAGATTGTTGTCCATGTGTTACCAGATGGAGATTGTTGCCAATGTCTTACCAGATGGAGATTGTTGCCCATGTGTTACCAGATGGAGATTGTTGCCAATGTCTTACCAGATGGAGATTGTTGTCCATGTGTTACCAGATGGAGAATTTGCCCATGTGTTAGCAGATGGAGATTGTTGTCCATGTGTTAGCAGGTGGAGATTGTTTCTCATGTGTTATCAGATGGAGATTGTTGCCCGTCTGTTACCAGTTGGAGATTGTTTTCCATGTGTTAGCAGGTGAAGATTGTTGCCCATGTGCTAGCCGGAGCCATAAAAAGCGAGAGCTCGGCCACCCCCACCCCCACCAGAATATGATTTTTCTTCAGTAACTGACATCCATATAGAATGGATTGAAATTCCCATTGAAAAATAAAACAGTTCCTAAAGTCAACAAGCAGCCTGATATATCATTTCAGTGCAACAATATTAAAATAATTAATTAAATCAATCACAAAATCAATAACTCGAAACAAAACACTGAGGAAAATATGAATGGATTGAGATCCACTGCGTGAAACTTTTTTTTACTCGCCTTATTGTGAGAAGTCACGCCAGCAATCCAATAAGTCGGACTGAGAGTTCCACACCCTAGCACCAACCACATATTGGTTCATGAACTATTCGGTGTTCATTCAAAAAATAACAGCAAAAAAAAAAAAAAAAAAAAAAAAAAAAAAAAAAAAGAGACCATATCTGTGTTTTCATTTCTATTTCTGATAACTCACTTCCGCTCTCAAAAGCGCACCGTGGAGGAGGTATCGATTTCTTTCATTTTGCCACCTGGAAAATATAGCAATTACGTCCCTTTATCGTCTGCAACGTCACAGGACAATCACATTTTTAAAATTTTTTTGTTAATTTCCGAACCTAGTAAAAGTAGCTGGCCAACTATGTAGACATATAGCACATACAACGTTGAAATAGAAATTTAGACGGAAACAAAATTGGGGTTAGGTGTGAGGAGGTATTAGGTCGTTTGTGGGTGCCATAACCAATCGCAAAGTACTGGACAAAGTACTGGACAAAGTACTGGACAAAATACTGGACAAAGTACTGGACAAAGTACTGGACAATGTACTGGACAATGTACTGGACAATGTACTGGACAAAGTACTGGACAATGTACTGGACAAAGTACTGGACAAAGTACTGGACAAAGTACTGGACAAAGTACTGGACAATGTACTGGACAATGTACTGGACAATGTACTGGACAATGTACTGGACAATGTACTGGACAAAGTACTGGACAAAGTACTGGACAAAGTACTGGACAATGTACTGGACAATGTACTGGACAATGTACTGGACAATGTACTGGACAAAGTACTGGACAATGTACTGGACAAAGTACTGGACAAAGTACTGGACAAAGTACTGGACAAAGTACTGGACAATGTGTCGACAAATCTTAATTTCAGCGTTTTAATTAAATGATGTATTTTTGATTTTTTTTTACACCTTGACCTAAAAATATATAAAATCGGTATAAAATTCATTAGAAATATTACTACATTCAATGTATGGTTTGAAATCAGAATTGCCATTTGAGAACCCTTGTAGCCTCGCGCTTTGTCTTGGATTGTTATTATATACCGAACTGTTCTCGTGATATCGCCCACCAATGGCGTAGGGAGGAGGGTGCAAAGGGTCCACGCGGCCTCTGGCGACACTAACCATAACTTCGCCAATGTTGCCCTCCCTTCCTGGCTAGCAACACCGATGCATAACCCCCTTCCCCCCCCCCCCTAACCACTAAACTTTTCAAAATATGGCGCCAACCGGAAGTTTGATAGGAAAGTTGTTGTGTAACATTTCCCCCTCACAACTGCCCCCGGGTTTCGGCACTTGAGAGACAACTGTCTACCCTTGAAGACAACAGTTTACTCTCTACCCTCTTCAACAGAAACTCTCTACCCCTTGACGACACCGCCTGAGTGGCGTGGAGATTTCCTTCTCCGATACACAAGCCACAATCTTGGGGCCCGCTGGTAACCTCTCCCGACCCCACGGTTTTCTGCCTGTGCACCTGATAGAACTTAACTTCATTTCACTCACTGCTCTGGTGAGATCAAGGACGGATATATGAAAACTCTATCTTCGATTGATGGGCCTTCCCCCTCCCCCTCCCCCCCCCCCACACACGCAGGGGTTCCCCAAATGGGCGTTTCTTGTTATTTGGAATGGTGCGAGATGGGGCAGCTGTGAGAAATGCAGTCACGCAAAACGAAGGCTTAGCCAAAAACAACGTGCACTTGTTATAAACTGGACAATGGTCACTTGCCCTTTTTCTATCCTGAACATTGGCCAATATATATCTAACCTTCACTTTCTGGTTAAGTATCATTATGATAGTCATATTTTCTTTTAATGTGTGTGTTTAAAAAAAAATAATCATTTGCATCATTTATTAGAAGCCCAAAATTCTCCCAACCTTTCAGCGAAATTGAGCCAGAATGTTAATACCATCAACTTTTTACAATTTGATTCCGATTGTCATGATTTGAGAATGAGTTGGTGGGGTGGGGGGTGTCTGGTTAGTAGGGCCATTGGTGTAGGGAGATGTTCCACATTCTTGAAGGTACTTGATGCATGGCGAATGTGATGTGTGGGAGAATCTGGCGATATCTTCACTGAACAACACACACACACAAATAGGAAGAGAGATAACTCAAGTTATTATGGCCCCTGAAAGTCAAGATTATGGGGGAGAGACAAAAGGGATGTGGGAAAGCGAAACGTGAAAAGGGGAAGCTACTCCTGTTTGGGAATGGAGACGAAAGGAGGGTTGTTTATCTGGTCAACAGGTCGAGAGGCAGAGAGATAGAGAGATAGAACTGTCTATCGCCCCTTGTTCTGTATAAAGCGATGAAATGAAATATCCATCTAAACCGTGATGTTGTTTCCATCTGTCTAACAAAACGGGTCTGAAAATGAAAAAAAAGTCTGACCCCCCTTTGACCCCTTTACTGACCATCCCCACCTGGCACACAACACAAATAATGTGTCCTTCAGCCGTGCACCGCACACCTTATAATCCCACAGATTAACTGAATCCCCCCACACACACACACTCGTCACACACACATACCCGTCACACACATTCCCGTCATACACACACCCAATTGACTTTCCGATCCCACACCAGGAATTATCACATCCTGTAACTCTCAAATTTTCAAGGATCAACCCCCCCCCCCACCACACACACACATCACCCAAATTATCACATCCTGTAACTCTCAAATTTTCAAGGATCAACCCCCCCCCACCACACACACACATCACCCCGAAGCTCCCCCCTCCCCCAACGCCTCGATAATCTTTAAAACTCCATTGCATGTCTTCACTGAAATGTTAAGCCTAGGACTTACGAGGACTTACGAGGACACGCCGATACAAACATTTATATCCTGGGTTTTAGCTTAATGTAGTTACCCCAGGGGGGTCATTCCCCCCCCCTCCACCAGAACTAGCAACCCCCAGCGGAGTTGATAACAAGAATAGTATCAACCTGGTCGAGCCCGGGGGCTGCACCACTGAGTGTCACGTTCTGGGATACAAGTAGGATCCCCTTGGATCAACTTCTCCATGTCTTGTTGGAAGTTTCTGGTCCAAACCCAGGTCTAATTTGTTAGAAATGGTGAGACGTGACTTTTAAAGTCTAATTAATAAGAGATTTCTGTCAGGCTGATTTTTCCCATACAGACTTGATCCAAGCATTGGACCGATATTGTCTTGAATTACTTCAAACAATTTTTTTTATAAATATATGTCCATCCGTCCTTGTGGTGCTGCAGTCCATGTAGAGCCTTGGCCTGCCTGACTACTTCCTTCCACTCAGACCTATATATCCTAGCTATACCCCACCAAACAATAGTGGTAGCAATACGTGAATGTCCCATCTTCTCAATTTATTTGATAAAACATACATTCAAGTCACGAACTTTATCAGATTTGATTCCCCGATTAGTGCTAGCCCCCCTCGACACCCCCACCCCCCAAAAGGTCACAACCGCACAACCTTGTCACGCCTCCTGAACTCTATTAATATTGTAATGTCACACCCACAACTCTTCTTTTTTTTTTTTTTTTTTCATTGCAGATTTATTACACCATCTTAATCAAATCAATTGAAAATGTTTCGCGTCTAACGCATAGACAGTATTTTTAAGAATCTCATCTAGCGCAGCTATCCGAAATTATTTTTACTGAAATCTGCGCCATCTCGTAGCGTTAGTGACCGTCTTACATAGAGAAGTATGTATTTTGACGATAAATTATGGGCAGTATATGCTCTGATTAATCACAAGGTACAGTTGTACCGGTACAGATCCATGACAGGTTACAGTTGTACTGATCCATCACAGGGTAGAGTTGTACCGGTACAGATCCATGACAGGTTACAGTTGTACTGATCCATGACAGAGTACAGTTGTTCCGGTACTGAGCCATGAACGGTTACAGTTGTACCGGTACTGATCCATGACCAGTTACAGTTGTACTGATCCATGACAGGGTACAGTTGTACTGATCAATGACAGGGTACAGTTGTACCGGTACAGATCCATGACAGGTTACAGTTGTACTGATCCATCACAGGGTACAGTTGTTCCGGTGCAGATCCATGACAGGTTACTGTTGTACCGGTACTGATCCATGACAGGTTACAGTTGTACCGGAACAGATCCATGACAGGTTACAGTTGTACTGATCCATGACAGGTTACAGTTGTACTGATCCGTGACAGGTTACAGTTGTACTGCTCCGTGACAGGTTACAGTTGTACTGATCCACGACAGAGCACATGTGTACCGGTACTGATCCATGACAGGGTACAGCAGCTGGACTGATCAAAGGCCGCTGTCAGGACAGTCGCCCCGTTTCTCCAACCTGCTCTATCTCCTTCGGTTATCTTCATCTTCTAAAGCACACACTCTTCGACCCGCCTCGAACCCATCCGCTCCCGATGAAAGCCACCCACCAGACCAACGCCTCCATGACAGAGTAACCGGCAATCGGACCAATTCTTTTATTTTCTTTTAAGTGCATTGTGCTCCGCTCAACGCCCCTGAACGCCGCACAGTAAATTTAACCCTTTTTTGTGGCGTGAAAGGGAAATCTCTGCTGCTCAGCGGTGCGCGCCCCGAGTTCACGGCAGACGATTAAAAATGAAGCACATCGGTGCGAAACGAAGTCATCCCGATGCATACTTCACAATGGCGACATGGTACCCCTTCTCTGCACTAAAGAGGTCTAATAGAGGTCTACTTTTAAGATCGGAAGAAGCGAAGGAGTTCACCCGAGTGTGACCGAGTGATGCTTCAGTTCTGCGACGTCTGCCGTTCACAAACGAGAAAGTCGTTTCTTCTAAAGGGAAGGAACTACCGATTCGCTGTGGTATCTACTATTGTACAGCTGCAGTATCTAGTATTGTACAGCTGCAGTATCTAGTATTGTACAGCTGCGGTATCTACAATTGTACAGCTGCGGTATCTACTATTGTACAGCTGCAGTATCTAGTATTGTACAGTTGCGGTATCTACAATTGTACAGCTGCGGTATCTACCATTGTACAGCTGTGTTATCTATATTGTACAACTGCAGTATCTACTATTGTACAGCTGCAGTATCTACTATTGTACAGCTGCAGTATCTACTATTGTACAGCTGCAGTATCTACTATTGTAAAGCTGCAGTATCTCCTATTGTACAGCTGCAGTATCTACTATTGTACAGCTGCAATATCTACTATTGTACAGCTGTGGTATCTATATTGTACAGCTGCGGTATCTACTATTGTACAGCTGCAGTATCTACTATTGTACAGCTGCGGTATCTACTATTGTACAGCTGTGTTACCTACTATTGTACAGCTGTGCTACCTACTATTGTACAGCTAAGCTACCTACTATTGTACAGCTGTGCTACCTACTATAGTACAGCTGAGGTACCTACTATTGTACATTGAGGTACCTACTATTGTACAGCTGAGGTACCTACTATTGTACATTGAGGTACCTACTATTGTACAGCTGAGGTACCTACTATTGTACAGCTGAGGTACCTACTATTGTACAGCTGAGGTACCTACTATTGTACATTGAGGTACCTACTATTGTACAGCTGAGGTACCTACTTTTGTACATTGAGGTACCTACTATTGTACATTGAGGTACCTACTATTGTACAGCTGAGGTACCTACTATTGTACAGCTGAGGTACCTACTATTGTGCATTGAGGTACCTACTATAGTACTTTGAGGTACCTACTATTGTACAGCTGAGGTACCTTCTATTGTACATTGAGGTACCTACTGTTGTACATTGAGGTACCTACTATTGTACATCTGAGGTATATACTATTGTACAGCTGAGGTACCTACTATTGTACAGCTGAGGTACCTACTATTGTACATTGAGGTACCTACTATTGTACAGCTGAGGTACCTACTATTGTACATTGAGGTACCTACTATTGTACAGCTGAGGTACCTACTATTGTACAGCTGAGGTACCTACTATTGTACAGCTGAGGTACCTACTATTGTACAGCTGAGGTACCTACTATTGTACAGCTGTGGCACCTACTATTGTATAGCTGCGGTACCTACTATTGTACAGCTGAGGTACCTACTATTGTACTGCAGAGGTACCTACTATTGTACATTGAGGTACCTACTATTGTACAGCTGAGGTACCTACTATTGTACAGCTGAGGTACCTACTATTGTACAGCTGAGGTACATACTATTGTACATTGAGGTACCTACTATTGTACATTGAGGTACCTACTATTGTACAGCTGAGGTACCTACTATTGTAGAGCTGAGGTACCTACTATTGTACAGCTGAGGTACCTGCTATTGTACAGCTGAGGTACCTACTATTGTGCATTGAGGTACCTACTATAGTACATTGAGGTACCTACTATTGTACAGCTGAGGTACCTTCTATTGTACATTGAGGTACCTACTATTGTACATTGAGGTACCTACTATTGTACAGCTGAGGTATATACTATTGTACAGCTGAGGTACCTACTATTGTACAGCTGAGGTACCTACTATTGTACATTGAGGTACCTACTATTGTACAGCTGAGGTACCTACTATTGTACATTGAGGTACCTACTATTGTACAGCTGAGGTACCTACTTTTGTACAGCTGAGGTACCTACTATTGTACAGCTATGGCACCTACTATTGTATAGCTGTGGTACCTACTATTGTACAGCTGTGGCACCTACTATTTTACAGCTGTGGCACCTACTATTGTACAGCTGAGGTACCTACTATTGTACAGCTGTGGCACCTACTATTGTACAGTTGTGGTGCACGACAGCTGAAGCTGGTGAGCGTTGTAAAAGAGTTGCTATGCCAAATACTCCAATGAAGGGCTTTCTAGTTGACACCTGAAACGTAACCATTTCTTCCTACCTCCCTTCTCTCTCTCTCTCTCTCTCTCTCCTTCTTTCTCTCTTTCAGTCCTCTCTCATATTTATCTCTCTCCCCCTCTCTCTCCCCCCTCTTTCTCTCTCCCACCTCTTCTCTCATGCTGTTGTTGGAGTTGTCCAATGTCTTCCCAATGTTAGTAGCAGTACTACAATATGGAACAACAACTTGGCTCGTTTAACAACACTCTTAGTTACTGTCAGTCTTACTGTTAGCGTAGCAATAAATGTAACATTGTCGCAATAGGGGTAGTAGGGTAGATGCTACGACCCACACGTTGTGCATTTAGAATTATAATTGTTGCATACATCAAAAGACATAATTCTCTGTGTAACAATGTCACTAACGCCACCAGATGGCGCTGATTTCATGAAATAAAATTCCCGATAACTGCGCTCAATGGGGCTCTTACAAATACCGCCCATGCCATTTGGTGTGCAACATTTTATTTTTTGTTTTACGGAAATTGGTGTGATAAATACGCGATGCATAAGAGGATGGGGTACATTAGAATATTAATACGGTTCAGGAGCGTAGGCGCACTGGGGGGGGGGGGGGGGGGGGTAGCACTAATTTGGGGTGTTATTTAATTGAATGTTTTAGATTGGAAGTTCACGCATAGCGGTTGTCACTGTTTGGCGGGTTATAGCTAGTCTTCAGTAATTGAATACTCCCATTGGCTTGCCACATAGTAGTCATATTCACCTTTAGTAATAGACTAGTCACAAGTCACATGTATCTTTTCAAACATTAGATAAGTAAAAGCCGAATGACGTCTACGTATTCAGTGCGTAAGTGTTAATGACATCATTGTACTTTATTTATTTTTATTTTATGAACACATACTTTTCAGGTGCGAGCGTTAGACATAGTTGTGTTTAAAAAAAAAAAGGATGACAATGTACCACGATCTGATAACGGTGATAAAGAAGCAAACGTTACCGCGATGCCAGGGGCGATAACGCAAACAAAAGGGAAGCAGAAAACAGTGAGGACGTCGTTGTTGGAGCGGAGGGCAGGGCAGCATTTCTATGGCGGTAATTGCCGAGGCCACGGCGAGGGGCTGGAGCGACAAGACACGAGACATCTGCCTTTACTTTCATTCGAAATCCATGGGGCGGACCAGGCTGAATAGGGCGCTATCACTTGGTCGAATCTGCGCCCCCCCCCCCCGGCCTAGGCTGCGGCGGCTCGGAAGTATTGTTGGGTAGTTCATCACGAGGGTACATGGGATTAGCCATTTCTCTCATCTGTGACCTCAGGATTACGGCGCTCTCTCTCTCTCGCGCGCGCCCTCTTGTCTGACTCCTCGCATGTGACGCCACCTCTCGCGTAGCGCCCTGGCCGCGGTGGTTATTGTGGTGCTGCAAGAAAGTCAGAGTGTTGGCAGTTGTGTGTTAATCAGGTCGGGAGTGGACCAGGCCTCGGCTTGTGGATAATCGAGCAACGGTCTGATCTGTTATCGCTTCAATCGTTTACTAAGGAACTCTGTCGTATGACTATAAGACAAGCTGAAATAGGAAACATTAAATACATGTTTGCGTATGAGAGAGGACGTAAAGTTACATATACTCGAAAAGGGGGGAGGGGGGGGGGGTAATGTTAAGCGTGTGAGGTGAGAGGTAACCTAAAGTTAGAGGGGAGGTAATGTGCAGTATCTGAGAGGAGAGGTAATGTACAGTGTCTGAGAGGGGAGGTAATGTGCGGTACCTGAGCGGGGAGGTAATGTGCAGTATCTGAGAGGGGAGGTAATGTACAGTGTCTGAGAGGGGAGGCACAGTAAGTTAGAGGTTAGGAATGAAGCCTGGTTTATTTACTACGGGAGTGTTGGACAGTGATGAAGCATTAAAGTATATTGAATGGACACAAACAATTTAATGTATGTTCAGATCTAATAATGACCATACACATTACCCATATGTAGACGTTTCGGCAAATGCCTTCAGCACACACACACACAAATAAAACATTCAAATAATTATAAATTAAATGTGCACGATATTGTTATACATGTATCCTACCTAAATAAGAGAGAAGAGAATAAGAGTGGGCGCAAAACAATGACTAAAAACACATTTCAAAAATGCGCTGTACAGAAAAATACCATCCAATCTATTACCATGGACAAAGATGCAAAGAAGGTGAAGAAAAATTACAATGAAAAATCCTTCAAAAATATATCCAGGAGATGACAGGGTAAGTGACGTGATCTATGAAAATAACATCTTGAAAACTGACCCGTAGATTTGACCAACTCAACTTTCCCTCAATAGTACTTGCTAAGAAGAAACAACAAAATAATATTTTTAAAGGAAAAAAAACAGCGTTGCTTAACAAAAGCTAACTACCGGTGCTCCCCAGAATGTAACTCCCTCCTAATTCTGCCCCCCCCCCACCACCCCCCCCCACCTGAGTTTGTCCGTGAACTCTCTTCAAATAGCAGATGTTCACGGCTAGATCTTGCCCTTTGTTTTGTTTCCTATTATATACAACAGCAGACGTTCGACAACTCGT
>CAXITT010000492.1:536020-557598 GCA_964033795.1 Lymnaea stagnalis
GGGGGGGGGGGTCAGCGAGTACTAGGAGGCAGGGGCGTAGTTGCTGTTGGGGGTCGCCTGGGGCATGCCAAGATTTTGGCCTCCCCCTTCCACGAAAACATCTTTCCAGTTGGCCGACAATGCGAAATCATGCCGCCAGGGGCAGCTGACCCTCCACACGTTCCCCCCCCCTTTTCTACGCCACTGCACGGAGGTCGTAGGTGGAAGTCTTGTAAATATTTGACGCGTCGTTAACAGAGTTGGGGGCCTTGCCATTTTGTCATCACCATAGAATTTTCCACTGATGTCTTTGCAAACGGTTCTCTGGTCACTCTGGTTTTAAGGGTGAGAAAGTGATTTTTCGAATATTTTTGTTTTAAACCTTCACCCAATATTCACACCACACCCACATGTATTCATAGTTTGGGGTTCCCTGAAATCAAGTTTTGACGCAACTACATGCGTTTATTTTGTCATTAGAAGCCAGCCAACAGATTGAGAACTCTTGCACTTTAAAGTTTCCAAGCCAATGCTAAGCGCGTTTACGTAGTCGGTGCGAACTGAAATACAGTTTGAGAACCCCCAATCCTAAATATTTTTTTTTTAAAGTTAAAATCAAATCCAAGCACGTTCACTCATTCAATGAGCGCACACGCGCAGCTTGAGAACCCCTTGCTCTAAACAGTTTCCAGACCACGACTAAATGCGTTCAGCACATCAATGGGCGCCCACCCACCTGTACACAAGGGAAACCTACAGATCCACGTGTATCGCCGCTGGCACGGTTACAAGACTTTGCGCGGTAACATTGGACCAACCTGTGAACCCAGGTCTCAAAACATGACGGCCATGTCCCCGGAAGTCGTGCTTCGATCGACAAAGTGCGTCTGGGAAGAAGGGGGAAAAAAAATGAATGAAAGGAGCAAACTCTTTACTCTTCATTTCTTTTTGTAATTTTTTTTTTTTTTAAATCTCCCACTGCTTGTCTCGCTTTCTCTCCCTCTCGCGCGTCACAAGCCAATGAAAATCCCGTTCACACGACTAAATACTCTATGAGCGGGGACCCGCCGAGGGCGAAATCCAACAGTCAAACAAACCAGCTTATCCCATTGGCGATGTCACTGGCAGCAGAATGCGCCAAAAGGTTGTATCGAAAGTTTTGGAACGAAACTGAAAAAGCTCTCTGCTTTGATCAAACAAGACATATTTGTAAAACCTCCATTTATGGGCTTTCTCCGCGGACTATTCACTCGTGTTTGTACAAACTAGCGTGACGTTGGGGGGTAGAGGGGTTGGAGGTGGGGGCAACATGGAACATTCAGGGTGCTAAAAGTTTGGGTATGGGGTGGATAGCCCTGGAAGACGGAAAAGAGAAGCGCGTTTCTGAGGGTGAAAAGAAGCCATTTCGTTTACTGACGTGGAATAGCGAAAAGTTACTTTAGAACTGGACATGCGCCTCTCACATAAATGGTAAATAGTTGAGTTTAACGAAATGTTGGCGAGTTTAGAGGTGAGGGTGGAGTTAAGAGGCTAGGACCTACATCACCAAACGTAACAAGTGGCACATAAAGAATTAGACGATGAATGAAAGTGAAATTTTAAAGATTTGCGCCAGGTGTGTGTACAGGTGAGAGAGATAGTAAAATTCGTGGGAAAACTATCAAACCTTTCGGATACAACTTCTCAGCCGACATAACATTTTAAACATTCCAGTCAGTGCATGGAGAACACTCAAAGTGTGTCATCAATTGGAATGAACATTTCATTTGGGAATTCTTCACTGGATAAATAGGTGTATGCATATGATTGGTCAATGTGTGTTATGGGTGAATTGTGGAGATGGATACATTTGAATAATTGGTACACATGTACTCATACTCCAATAACTTACTCAACTACAACAAATTCTCCAATAACATACTATACAAAAACATACTCTCCAATAAAATACTCTCCAATAACATTCTTTCTCCTACAGAATCTCCACCAACATACTCTCCAAAAATACACTCTCCAACAACATACTTTGCAACGAAATACTCTCCAACAACACACTCTACAACATCACACTCTCCAACAACACACTCTCAAACAACACACTCTCCAACAACACACTCTCCAACAACAAACTCTCCAACATCACACTCTCCAACAACACACTCTCCAACAACACACTCTTCAACGACTCACTCTCCAACAACACACTCTCCAACAACACACTCTCCAACAACACAGTCTCTAACAACACACACTCCAACAACACACTCTCCAACAACACACTCTTCAACGACTCACTCTCCAACAACACACTCCCCAACAACACACTCTCCAACAACACACTCTCCAACAACATAGTCTCTAACAACAAACTCTTCAACAACATACTCTCTAACAACACACTCTCCAACAACATACTCTCCAACAACATGCTCTCCAACAACATACTCTCAAACAACACACTCTCCAAAAACACACTCTCCAACGACACACTCTCCAACAACACACTCTCCAAAAACACACTCTTCAACGACTCACTCTCCAACAACACACTATCCAACAACACACTCTCCAACAACACACTCTCCAACAACACACTCTCCAGCAACACACTCTCCAACAACATAGTCTCCTACAACATAGTCTCCAACAACATAGTCTTTAACATCTTACTCTCCAACAACATAGTCTCCAACAACACATTTCCAACAACACACTCTCAAACAACACACTCTCCAACAACACACTCTCCAACAACACACACTCCAACAACACACTCTCCAACGACTCACTCTCCAACAACACACTATCCAACAACACACTCTCCAACAACACACTCTCCAACAACACACTCTCCAGCAACACACTCTCCAACAATATAGTCTCCAACAACATAGTCTCCAACATCATACTCTCCAACAACATAGTCTCCAACAACAGACTCTCCAACAACACACTCTCCAACAACACACTCTCCAACAACACACTCGCCAACAACACACCCTCCAACAACATAGTCTCCAACAACATAGTCTTGGACTACATACTCTCCAACAACATAGTCTCCAACAACACACTCTCCAACAACATACTCTCCAAAAACATACTCTCCAACAACATACTCTCCAACAACACACTCTCCAACAACATAACTAACTGATTACTACTTAATTTAGCTGTTTAAAATTGAAACGCGACAATAAAAATTGGACAGTGGCGTTTACCAGATGTTCGCGGTGTCCATCTCACTGAGGCCTTGAAACATGGACCATGAGGCGGTGTCCATCAAACTGAAGCCTGCAGACATGGACCATGAGGCAGTGCCCATCACACTGAGGCCTGCAGACATGGACCATGAGGCAGTGCCCATCACACTGAGGCCTGCAGACATGGACCATGAGGCAGTGAGGCCTTGAAACATGGACCATGAGGCAGTGAGGCGCCATCCATGCAGTTGGCTCCTTTTTTTCTTCTTCTTCAAGTTAATGGCCCATATTTGTAAGTTCAACTCTAACTCTTACATCAGGTGGCCCATATGTGTAAGTTCAACTATGACCTTTCCGTCAGGTGGGCCATATTTGTAAGTTCAACTATAACCTTTACATCAGGTGGGCCATATTTGTTAGTTCAACTATAACCTTTACATCAGGTGGGCCATATTTGTAAGTTCAACTATAACCTTTACATCAGGTGGGCCATATTTGTAAGTTCAACTATAACCTTTACGTCAGGTGGGCCATATTTGTAAGTTCAACTATAACCTTTACGTCAGGTGGGCCATATTTGTAAGTTCAACTATAACCTTTACATCAGGTTGGCCATATTTGTAAGTTCAACTATAACCTTTACGTCAGGTGGGCCATATTTGTAAGTTCAACTATAACCTTTACATCAGGTGGGCCATATTTGTTAGTTCAACTATAACCTTTACGTCAGGTGGACCATATTTGTAAGTTCAACTATAACCTTTACATCAGGTTGGCCATATTTGTAAGTTCAACTATAACCTTTACGTCAGGTGGGCCATATTTGTAAGTTCAACTATAACCTTTACATCAGGTTGGCCATATTTGTAAGTTCAACTATAACCTTTACGTCAGGTTGGCCATATTTGTAAGTTCAACTATAACCTTTACATCAGGTTGGCCATATTTGTAAGTTCAACTATAACCTTTACATCAGGTTGGCCATATTTGTAAGTTCAACTATAACCTTTACGTCAGGTGGGCCATATTTGTAAGTTCAACTATAACCTTTACGTCAGGTGGGCCATATTTGTAAGTTCAACTATAACCTTTACGTCAGGTGGGCCATATTTGTTAGTTCAACTATAACCTTTACGTCAGGTGGGCCATATTTGTAAGTTCAACTATAACCTTTACGTCAGGTGGGCCATATTTGTAAGTTCAACTATAACCTTTACGTCAGGTGGGCCACATTTGTAAGTTCAACTATAACCTTTACGTCAGGTGGGCCATATTTGTTAGTTCAACTATAACCTTTACGTCAGGTAGGCCATATTTGTAAGTTCAACTAGCTCTAACGAAAGGCGTAAGAAATAGATACGCATGGAGTAGATGTAGTTTTCATTAAAAGTGACAAGTTAAGTCCGAGTTAAGCTACGAGCTTGTCGTATAATGTCAACGTACAGACCAGGAGATCATCTCTTCGCGATGGAACAAAAAACCGCGGGAATTCAACCCTGGCAAGAACATATAACCGAGGGCACCAGACGCAGATATTGCTGTCCTATACCCACGACCAGGAAAGATTACAGATCGAGGGGAGAAGGGGGGGGGGGGCTGCAGGCAATGGGAGAGAGAAAGCGGGTTTGGTTGGGGGGGGGGGGCGTTTTTAACACAGGGATTTGTCGGTTGGGTGGGGGGGGGGGAAGAGGTAGACCTTAGCGTGATATGATAAGGTACAGTTAACCATAGGGTGACCACGTTAAGAGGCAGAATGAAGTCATGGGCAGTACGCCGCGACGTGCTTCCAATGGCAGGTCGTGAAATGTTTCTGTTCTTGAGAACAATTTGTATTTTAAAAAATAAATATTTTTTTGTATTATTTAAAAATGGCACACGTTATTCAGTCTTGATGTCTTTCTCTCGACCCACAGACCACCGGAGTTTGGAGCTCAGACCACATACCGAGAGGGACACGGTTCGGACCTTTGGTCGGAGAGATACTTGACCGCTGTCCGGCGACTGAACAGCTTCATCCGAAATACCAATGGCAGGTAAGCCATAGTATTACAAGCCAAACGTTTTCTGAACGATATAAGAATGATCGAAATAATTTCGCATTAAGTATATTATATATATATATATATATATATATATATATATATATATATATATATATTACATACATAGCAACAATCTCTACAACACGACATTTCCTAACATTTAACATGCACAAACAACTCTGCTTCATGTTGTCTGCTTCTGATGGTTTTATAAGTTCAGTATTGTTTCTTACCCGTCCAGTTTTCTCCCACTATTGTCATTAATTTCAACTGGCAAATCCAACGAAAGAGTGTTGTGTTGTGTTGTGTTGTGTTTTGTGGTTTGTATGATTGTAATTTTGTCTGTTTGTTGCTGTTTTTGAAAAAAAAAAGTCGGGTTGGGGGAGGGGACGTTTCCAAAGTCACTTGATCCGTGGTTTGGCTTTCCAGTTGAACTGTCAGTTGACCTTTCAGAAGACACGTCCGTTGACCGATTACCTGACACGTCAGAATACGTCAGCTGAACTGCCAGTTCAACGTCAGGTGATATGTCACGTTTAAACAAAAAAAATCATCGTCTGCTTCAAGTCACAGAGAATCCTATCGTCTGGGTCTTCTCCCCTCTCCCACCCCCACAAGTGGATTTCACGGATATCGCAAGTGCCAGGGCACTGCCTAAGACTTCCATCAATTGTTATCCACACCACTGCTTGCATTGAGCCATACTTTTTACCTGCTTCCATCCAGCGTTTTGTCTATGCGGCTTACCTAAAATGAACTCACGCCATCTTCAACCTGACTGATTCCCAATCCCAAACAATCAAACGAGATTTTCTGCAAATAAAAACAAATAATAATATTTTAAAATTGTTTAAAAAAACTTTCCCGCCCCCCAACGTCCTCCACCTCAACCTCACCCCCCCCACCTCCAGCCCCCCCCCTCAACCTCACCACAAATCCCGTTTTCCCCCAACGCATTTTGGCGATCCTCCACCTCACCCTCACCCCCCCCACCTCCAGCCCCCCCCCTCAACCTCACCACAAATCCCGTTTTCCCCCAACGCATTTTGGCGAGATACAATACACATAGCGCGAAATCTTAAGTCCCTCCAATCTGTCAACATTAGGAGAGTGCTAATTTTTTCCCCCCTCTCCCGTGAATGCGATGTAAATACACAGGATAGAATTAAGCCAGTGCGGGGGAAGTTTTTTTAAAAAAAAGTAAGTTCCATAAACCTCAAGGTTTAGTAGTGAAGAGGTTTGTCTTTCTTTGAAACCTTCTCAATCTCCACAACGCCACGCCCAGACAAAGGACAATCTGCTCAGCGAAAATAAGAATTACAAGCCTGGGGAACAAAAGTGATTGGAATAAAAAATTTAATCTTTTGTGTGTGTGTGTGTTTGTGTGTGAGTGTTCGGGGGTGAGGTTGGTCCCAGGGGGCGTTGATGACTTTTACGGGAATTCTTGTTTTCTTAAGGGCATATTTACATTATGAACACGGAGCCCGACAGATGGGGGGGGGCGGAGAGGGTGTTTATGGGGGTTGGAAAGGGGCGCATATGTACCCGTTTAAATGATTATAATATGAAGAGGAAAGCCTCGTTCTAAGAGGTTAGGAATGCAAAGAAATGTCCCTTACATGGAAATTAAGCATTCGCGGTAACCTTGTCCCCTCATCTCTTTGTCCCGTCAATTTCGACCATTCCAGAAATGTCGTCACTCCCAGTGGTGTTTCCTGACTATTGTAGTTAATTCGAGGAATGTAGCCCCCCCCCCCAGTTTTGTCCCAGCTACTACTACTACACGGTAGAAACCCGCAGTAGAAAACCTTATCAGAGGGCGTCCAGCGCTTCTCCAACATGGGCAAGGGGTGGGGGAGATCTTTGGACTTGAGTATACCATCCCGACCCCTGGGAAATTCGACTTCTGATGTTGCGAGAGCTCCGTCACCGGCCGACCGGATATTCGTAGATTGAGATGGCCCCTCAGTAAAGGAAGTCAGTTCAGTGAATTGAAGGACGTGGGTTACTGACCAAGCAGGAGGAGATTCCAACGTGCCGCTTCGCGGCCCCATAGCTAGAAGACTTTTCGGGCTTCAGGGGGTGTGCTTTGGGAAGGGCATTAAGAGCTTGAGCTCGATGGCTCGCTAACGCCATTTCCTATTACTCATATACATATTAAGTCAGTCGCAATGGCGTTTTAGGTCTACTGAGTTCAATCCAGAGACTTTTTTTGTTCCTCCCAAAATATGGTTTTCCCATTTACTCTTCTCGTGTTATTATAAGATCATCTCATACGTTGATCTTAGGCGTAGTGGGGGAGAGAAGGCGATACTTTAAACTGCTTTTCTCGTATGCCTGATGAAGTGTCTTGATAAGTGTCTTGTTGAAGGAACCATTGAGTTTATCGCTTACATTCTGCACCTGTGTGCAGTTATACACGCCCGGCAAAAAAATTGGAAAATGTATGACCTACATTATACATGTATGACCTACATTATACATGTACGACCTACATTATACATGTATGACCTACATTTTTCATGTTTGATCTACATACATGACTTAAAGTCAGCACATCCCTTTCCTGCCTACTCCGTGTATGACTCATATTACATAAGTATGACCTACACGCTACGTGTATTGTTTTAAGTGTACGTGACCTACTTACGTCGCATATTTCCAGGTGTACAAAGATGGCGCCCTCGATCACGTGATCCAGATCAAAGACCCCGATCGCAGCGGCTGGCAGCACTTCATGAACTTGGCGCCCTCGAGCAGGGAGCAGAACGTGGTGGCGTGCCAGCACGGCGCCCACATTTACTTCTACACCGTCCGACCCATAGAATCCAACACGGAGCTGCTCTTCCGGTTCTCACAGGAGTACTGGGAAAGGGTCAAGTGCGCGTCTCTGATTGAGAACCACCGTAAGTTTCTCTGTTCTCTTTGCAGCTGTAGTTTATTTTTTGGTTTAATTTTTTTTTGGGTTGGAGGGATCTCACATGGGGGGTGTGATGTCGCACCCGTGGAGGGGAGGGGGCATAAAAGTTATTACTTTAAATTAATAGAATACAGGAAAAGCCTCTAAACTACTTCCTTATCTGCCAATGGCTAAATTATTTCTTTTGAATCGCTGCGAATTCCCACGACAAAACTTTCATTTGATGGCGATCTCGTGGGGCAGATAACCCCGGCCGCTCAAAGCACGCTATAAGTAGAGCTTCTTTTCGATGGCGGCCCTTTAATTAATTCCTCCGATCTTCGACTGGTCCTCACAGCATCACGTGACCGCCAGAGGTCATATAGCAACTGATAGCTCTGATTGTAAGTCTTTTCCGGCTGACTCGCTTGCCCCACTTCCTTCCCCCCCCCCCAAAAAAAAAAAAAAAAATTATATGCTTTTCTCCCCGGGGGTGGGGGGTTTGGGGGGGGGGGGCGGGGGTTTCAGTGGCGTCGTCAGTCGGTGCGAAGGTGATGGTCCGCTCCAGGTGGTACTTTCTTCCTTGATATGTAGGGGCGGCTTTTTCGACCAACATGGACATTAATTTTACTTGGAAAGCGGGCGGCAAAAATCTTGGAACGCCCTTTGCTGAACGAGCCTTAACTGCGCCGTGAGGGGGTGGGGAGGGCGTAAGTGGAGTTGACCACCATCAATTATTTTGAAAGTTTTTTTTTTTTTTTTTTTTTTTACAGCAGACGAGTGGCTTAAAGGCGGCTTTGTTTTTTCCGTTCCTTTCCTTATCAACCTTTCATTCATCCGTTCCTTTCTGTATCATTCATTGGCTCATCCATGCCTTTCTGTATCATTCATTGGCTCATCCGTGCCTTTCTGTATCAACCATTGATTCATGTCGCACCAGCCAACTATCGTGAAACTTTTAACTATGCCACCACCACACTCGCGGCCACCCGGACTAAACGATCCCTGAGTAGAGAGCAGGTGCCCTCAATCTGCGGCCCGCGGATCGAAACCGGCCCAACAAGGACGTTTCAACCGGCCAGGGTAGCAGAAACGAATACAGATCACATTTTTAGCCAAATGCAGGCCAATAGTTCACAATGAGATCCTAATAATTTTATGTTGATTGAAAATGCTCTTCCCTTAAAGCATTGTGTGAGTTGTTTTCTTGTTGTTCTTTTCCCTCTTTTTTTTTTTCCACTACACATTAATATATGCGCAGTGTGCATTGGAATTTGTAAATAATATTTTAAGACGATAGTCTGGCCGCCAACAGTGTCTAAGGGCAAGTGAACCGGCTCACTGATTAAAAAAGTTTGAGCACCCCTGATCTAGATCATCAATGTCGCAACAGTTTTCGTGCTGAAAATGACAACACACCTCGGGGGTGGAGAGCATCAGTAAACCAGAATCAACACATACCACCACCATTGGCCGTGCTAACACATAAGTAGTATAGGTGGGTAGGGATAAATTGTACTAGAACAATTTTACCAACAACGTCTCCGCTGGCAGCCACCAGCACCGTATGTCCACGAAACTAACCAAAAAGTTGAACTCGGCGCAGATGAACGTCATAACCCTGTCTTTGGGGATTTCCCGCTACACCGCGTCATGGCGGGTGCACTCGCTCCATGCCTGGTGTGATGACGTCGTGACTATTCGTTGCTATAACCACCTATCTACCCATGGGGTTAAAAAAACAACCAAAAACAACTGGCTAAACTGGTGTTCAAAACACGTGAAGACATGCGTCTTGAAGACATGCGTCTACAAAGCTTTTCCTATTAAATATATAATATATATATATATATATATATATATATATATATATATATATATATATATATATATATATATATATATATTACATTTACAAGTTTCACCTCGTCTATATATATATAAAACCTTTTATTTCAATAAATTCAATGGTATGGATATAATTGAAAGGATGGGGGAGAACATCCATTAAACCACGGATTCTTTACAGAGGTGGAAGACTTTGGGGCATTGGAGTCGGTGTCAGGGGGTGCAGAAAGATGGTTAATTATCATTTTCTTAACATTCTTAACATAAATGTACGTTCTGAAATCAAGAGAGGGCACGGCGATGAAAAAAATATTTTAAGAATCCCTGCATTCAACACTAGATACCATCGTTTAAGAATCCCTGCATTCAACACTAGATACCATCGTTTAAGAATCCCTGCATTCAACACTAGATACCATCGTTTAAGAATCCCTGCATTAAAACACTAGATGCCAGGGTTTAAGCATAAAATAAACGCTATACAAAACCAACCAATGAATGCGAACCTTCACGAGAGTGTGCAGAGTGAGTAGAGAGATTGGGGGGGGGGGGGAGGGGGGCCACAATTTGATGGGGAAACAAAGGCATTTTTTTTTTTTTAAAATAGCTGGTAAAGGGAAGCCCCAGCCAATGGGAGCCCGCCTGGCACCGTGCATCACCCGACGGGGGGCCGGCATCAAGAGGTCTGACGATACAGAAAGTGATAGGGAGTGAGTTTGAAAGTGACAAGCTGATAGCCAGTCAGATCCCGGGTTATTTTGGCGCGGGAGGAAGAGAGAGAGAGAGAGAGGTGGGGGGGGTGGGGTAATCTCTTCTGGCGTTTAAAACAATAAAAGACAAAAAAAGAAGGAAAAAAAAAAGCAAAGTGATTTTTGTTACTACAGAAGTCTTGTGAGGATTTGCTTGGTGTTAGGAACTGTTGAGCAGCGTCTGTCTGTGTCTGTGTCGAAAAGGTTTTGAACTAACGATGTTCAGACTTGCTGAGGGTGTTGTGTAGATTAAAGTTGTTTTAGGTTTGGTTTACGTCAACTGAAAATCCCAGGAGCACGTGTAAAGTTGAAAAACAAAAATAATTTTGCGAATTGTTTGGTTCATCTTAACCTTTTTTTATTTTACTTTTTTTTAAAAGTCAATATGTGGTTTATTAAAAGATTTAATCATCTACAAATGATCAACCAACCATCATACAACTCGTGATTCAAATCCTGATTCACTAATGACAGGGCGATAGATTCCAAGATGTCTGCTGAATATTCATGATATTTGAATAGCATATTATTAAAGGATATTCTTTTTTTTAAAGGACTTACATATTCCAAGAAGAAAATCAAATATTTGAGCCCTGCTCCTGACACACTTGTCGTTTGTCAAATTGACGACTGTCACAAACAAAATTACAAAGCGGTTTTAGAAAAATTGTAAATGTTTAAAATATGTTTTCTCAAAGTTTACGTTAAAGAATGCCATCTCCTATTGGTCCAATCAGATCCAGATCAATATCTCCATGCGACCTTCGTGTGAAGCGAAATACCAAATCTATAGTAAATACACTGTATGGCCACCCGGTGCCCAATAAGATATCAGTTCACGTGAAACCCCATAGGGGATTATCTGTCAATGTGTGCCTCGACACGCCATTGTCGGTACATTTTTGTCTTTCTATCCACAAGACAAACGACCCAGTGCAGACTTTTTGTGAGGGTCCAATCCATTAACTTTTGTAGGAGAGGCGCCCCCCCCCCCCAAACACATTATCTGATAAGGCCTTCTAAAAATGTGACCGGCGTTAGGGTAGGGGGACTTAATTATTGCTTATGCCACCTTTCCTTGATGGACAAGGATATAAAGCCACAGGTGAGGCTGGAGATCCGCTCCCCGGGAGTCCGACAGTCAGTGTGGCTGGACACCCTTCACTTAATGAAGTTCAGTTTTCTACACATCAAAATATGTAGGCCAAGCAGCTTATCCCAAGCAGCTTATCCCAAGCAGTGTCGGACGTTACAATGTTGTGGTCTGCCTAATAGGCCAAAGTTTCATCTTCACCCTGTCGCTACATTCTCAGTTATCATTACAAAAGTGCAGTGCAACAAAATTTCCCATTGGTCAACGATACGTTTAAGGTCAAGGGTCACTCAATGTAGCTAATCAGAAAATAGCTGTTTAAAACTATAATATCAGTGGCAGCTTTCGAACCCAGGAAGAGACATTAGTGTTTTTAATAAATAAGAAACTGCTACTCGTAACATCGCCGAAGGAACCCAAAAGTGAACTCTATAAAGTGTTCTATTTCGTGACAGAAAGTGCGGATGTGTTTCTGCTCATGATTAGATAAGGAAATAGATTTATAACTGGTATTTATTCTTCAAATTCAACTGGTCAACTTAATTAATTTTAGCCAATGAAAATGAATTGATCGTGTGTCCCTGGCGATGATAGGATGATGTTTCGATAAGTTAAAGTTCTCTCCCATGCGTTCAGACGATTCGATTGTTTACGGTAACAAATATTTGATACTCTGCGACCAGACGATAGATTGCGAGATGTCTGCTGCAGATAAACGTGTCGTGATATCGCTTTATCATTTTGTTTAAATGTGTGTGTATCAATGGATTGACCAAAACACAACATCAGATGGTGACAGCATACCAGTAGAGCGACTTATATAAATGATCACTATTCCTCTGATATAAGAAGTAGTCAGTGATTTCAATTCGAAATGAAGGATTTTTTGCTTTACGTGTGTCTTGAAGCAGGTTGGTTGTTTAGACCCCTGTCACAATGTCACTCCCGTCATTCATCTATACTCGGCCATGTCACATTGTCACTCCGATCATTCATCTATACTCGGCCATGTCACATTGTCACTCCGGTCATTCATCTCTACTCGGCCATGTCACATTGTCACTCCCGTCATTCATCTCTAATCGGCCATGTCACATTGACACTCCGGTCATCCATCTATGCCCGGACATGTAACATTGACACTCCGGTCAATCATCTCTACTCGGCCATGTCACATTGTCACTCCCGTCATTCATCTCTAATCGGCCATGCCTAATTGACACTCCGGTCATCCATCTATACCCGGACATGGCACATTGACACTCCGGTCAATCATCTATATCCGGACATGTCACATTGTCACTCCCGTCATTCATCTCTACCCGGACATGTCACATTGACACTCCGGTCATTCATCTATACCCGGACATGTCACATTGGCACTCCGGTCATCCATCTATAACCGGCCTTTATTGGCCTGGCAGTTAACATCTCCGGTCTTAGATCTACTCGATCATAAAAATAATCTGGCATTAATTTAATCGGTCATTAACATACTAGGTCATTAACATACTAGGTCATTAACATACTAGGTCATTAACATACTAGGTCATTAACATACTTGGTCATTAACATACTAGGTCATTAACATACTAAGTCATTAACATACTAGGTCATTAACATACTAGGTCATTAACATATTAGGTCATTAACATACTAGGTCGTTAACATACTAGGTCATTAATAAACTAGGTCATTAACATACTAGGTCATTAACATACTAGGTCATTAATATATCCGATCATTACCATCAACGGTCACTTATAAGTACAGCCATTGGTCCGCTTGACCTCCTATTAACTTATCAAGTCCGTACAAATATTTGCGAGGATCAATGTTTATGTTTTTAACGTGTTCCTGTTTGATCCGAAAAACTCCTTGCACAAACACAAACACACGTAGATATATCCAATTGGTTTTAGAGATCTCTCATTTTGTTTTGTAAGCCTCACAAATAACTCTATTGATTAAAATTATATATATATAGAATCATTTGAAACGAAAAGCTTTAAATTTGGACTCTAAATTACTATAAAATATATATGTGTATAGTTTTTTGTTCAAAATAGCCATGACTTTCTTAATTATCTGAAATGCTAATTGTGAACTCAACATTCAGAGTGTGATTGACGGATGAGTACATAAAACTAAATTTCACGTCTCGTTGTTTTTTTTTCCTCCAGATGTCCCCTTGGCGACCAGACCGGTGCAGAGACCGATCCCGTCATTACCCTCAAGCATTCATCGGGAGTCCCCGGAACGCATATCAGAGGCGTATCAACCAGGAGAAGGTGTCCCGGCTCACGCTTCCATCAACTCTGCTCCCAAAGCATCGGTAAAATCGCCCGTTCACGCCCCTGGGAACAATGCCGAAACAGCTGCCCCCGCCCGAGATACTGCAGCGAGCGTCCCTCCACGCGCTCTTTACTCCGCTTATTATAATTCCCCGTTCCCCACGTCGCAGCCAGACAACATTACCAATTCCCAGCCAACGTACCTCTCCGACCCTCCTCCGCCCATCATCAAAACAGAAACGAGTGTGCCGAGCCCGGAGGAGACGTCCCCTGTTCTAGATTTCAGTAAGAAGAGTGAGAAGCCCGAAGGAGACGCCCACCACAAGGCGTCGAGAGTCCATCAAGACCGCTCGCCCGAGCGTCCGTCCAGACCATCCGGTGAAGTCACGATTTGGTCCCCGCGGGATATACCCTCGCCTCGACCACGAGAGGACACGTCGAGGGCCTACGATTATCACCGGATGAGGTACGGTGACCATACGGCAAGTCATCGGGAAGATGGTGAGCAGAACAACAAGGGTGACAGGAAGTCACCGAGTTGGAGGCCGAGCTCCAGGAGGTCGTCGACTCCTAAAAGTAATTCACTGGTAAGTTTTAATGTCTTTCTCTTCGTCGTGGGTAAATACTTCTATTTTCATCATGCATAATTATGGTATTAAATGATTCAACAAATAGATAGTTTGTGTGGATCTAAAAAAATTTAGCTTCATCTTTTCATCTACTTTTTCTATGAAAAAAATTCCATATTGGGTAGACACTAAAAAAAAAAAAAGTTGGAGAAAGATTGAACTCAGCCTAATTTTTAATTTGAAATTTGCTGAAGTTTTACATCTGGGTCCCCCCTCCAAATATTGAGTTCTTACTACCACCCATCATTCCACACACACACATACACACACACACACACACACACACACACACACAAACACACACACACACACATATATATATATATGTTTGAATCATTGTTCTTAATTATATTTTTCGCTCACAGAATCATCACAGATCGAGAAGTCCTCTACAGGACGATCAACCCCAGGTGACATCACAAGGACAGCGCAGGACGCAAAGTCCTGCACAGAATGACCAGCCACCGCAGGCGCACCAAGGGAGCGGGTTCAAACCCTTTCATTCCTCCGCCAAGAGGTCATCGGGCATCATCGAGAACCTGCTGCTGAAGAAGATGCAAGAGCAGGTCAATGACTTCCATTCCGGATTTTTCTCAGGACATGCCGGACAATACCCCCTCCCCCACCCCCACCACACCCAACAGACCCCTGTCATCACCGAACTCAAACCCAACATGAGCCCTGTCCCCAAAGCAAATTTCCCGCCAGAAAATCCCAAACGGGCTGACCCCAGATATGAGAACTTTCCCTTCCCACCGTTTCCCATGTTTAAGTTCAGCAACTTCTACCCCCCGAACTTGATGATGGACAGGTCGTACAATCCGCTCCTGAGTCCCGTCAAGTCTGAGAACCTCGTGTCACGGTTCCTGCCCTCGTTGAAACATTCGGCCTTCAATCCGACCATGATGCTGCACAACCCACCCCTTTCCATGCCCGGTCTACCGGGGCTTCCAGGATTCTTCCCGATGAACCCCATTTACCAGCAGTTGGTGTCACATTACCCCTCCCTCCCAAACTGGCCCCTCTATCCACCGTTTCCTGCCGCGGATCAGACATCTCCTCAGGAGAACTCACACTCACAGTCACAAACCTACCAAGACAAAGGCTTAAACCTCACCAAGCCCAAATCCTCTCACGGTTCTCACATCGGCTCGCGCGGATACCGCAACCTGCCGTACCCCCTCAAAAAGAAAGACGGCAAGATGCATTACGAGTGCAACGTCTGCCTCAAAACTTTCGGACAGCTTTCAAACCTTAAAGTCCATCTCAGGACACACACGGGGGAGAGGCCGTTCGTCTGCCAGACTTGCGGAAAGGGCTTCACGCAGCTCGCTCACCTCCAGAAACACAATTTAGTCCACACGGGTGAAAAGCCGCATAAATGTCAGGTCTGTGATAAGAGATTCAGCTCAACCAGCAACCTAAAGACTCACATGAGGCTCCACTCGGGCGAGAAACCTTTCCACTGCAAATGCTGCAACGCCAAGTTCACCCAGTTCGTGCACCTGAAGCTGCACCGGAGACTACACACGAACGAGAGGCCGTTCGAATGCTCGCAGTGCAACCGGAAGTACATCAGCAGGAGCGGTCTGAAGACGCACTGGAAGACCGGGTCGTGCGTGCCCCAGAACCCGCTCGCGGACTTCAACACCCTGCTCAACATGAGCTTCGATGACAACGGTGACGAGAAAAGTCACGACTCGTGTGACGATTCAACCATAGACTTTGACAATGACATCGAGGTGGACCACCCGAACAGCGACGGGGAGCACCACAGGGACGACGAGATTACCGGAGGCATCGACAGCATGAGCAGGTGGGCACGCGAATTCCCCCGTTTTCACGAGAACAATGAAGACGAGTGCAGAACGGACATTTTTCGAAATGACCGCCACGTTTTTCCGGAACCAACGACCGCGAACGATGCAGAGGTGGCGTCCCCCAATAAACCAAGAGAGAGATCTGAGATCTGTGTGGACGGTTTGCCCTCGCCGTCACATCCTGATTCCTGCCCTCTGCGCACCTCCACGCCAAACGAGCACTCGTCGACGCGTAATATTTCCTCTCGATACGCACCCGATGAACATCAATCTCCTGACGCCGAGGAGTCGCGCAGAGACGCGAGCAAATCCAATCTCCACCCCGGCGACCCGGCCCGCGAGAGACTATCTTCTGTGGCTCAGATCAACGGCCCGCCTGGGCACCATCACGGGGCACCATCTCCTGGGATCTCCAGCAGCTTCAAGCATGGGATGTTCCCATTCAGCATGATGCATCGGAGTCCAGCCGAGGGTCAGTCCTTCCCCGGCATGGTTTCCTCACCCCCATGCTTACCTTCAACGCATCGGGAAATGTTGTCAGCGTAGACGTTATCGCCGTTATCGTCGTTATCGTATAGGTAAAAATCTATGTTACTCAATAGACACAAAAACATTGAACGTAGATGCACCAGTTACTGAACTGAACCCAACAAAAAGACATCATTCTTGGATGTGCCAGTTCTATTGTTACTCAACGCAGTTCGATTGTTACGCAGTGCGATTGAGATCTGACCTAGACATGCCAGTGATAGTTGCCAAAAGTTTTAAAAATCGATTATTTCTTAAATTAACTTGATATGTTGGTGTGATGTTTTCCTTATGTTATATGTAATTATACGCTGTTTGTTCCAAATAGATCTTTGCTACATCGTACAGACTTTACACAGACATTGACATTGGGGTAAGCCACCATTGTTGGAAGACAAACAAAAAAAAATAAACTGTAAAAGCATGCTTTAAACCAAAGGTATCATTTTTTAGTGTTTTTTTCCGTTCATCAAACCCGCTCGCAAACTCGCTCAGACGTGCGCGTTGTAGGCCTATAATTAACCACTTATCATGGGATTTAATTTTTTTATAATAAGATCAATAAATTGAAAAGATGAACTAACAATGTGCAGGTTAACTATGATTTATTTATTGTCATGTGACAACCCCGACCAATGAGAAAGCCGCCTGTACGAAATATTTATGGAGCACGCATTATTGTAATGGGGAAATTCGGCACCCTTTGATACCTTGCTATGCCTGTCCTATCATGACTGTCTTAAAACTGCTTAGACTGTCCTATGATGACTGTCTTAAAACTGCTTCGACTGTCCTATCATGACTGTCTTAAAACTTCTTAGACTGTCCTATGATGACTGTCTTAAAACTGCTTAGACTGTCCTATCATGACTGTCTTAAAACTGCTTAGACTGTCCTATTACTGTCGGATTTGGTGCACGATGTTTGTGAGTAAGGGTGGAAAAGGGGGTAGGGGGTCGGGGATTGAGTTAGGAAGGGAGCAAAATGGGGTTTGGGGTAGATGGAGGGTAGGCGCTGCCATAACTGTGTTACAATGTGATTTGTAAATAAAACTGCTCCGAGAGAGTTCTGTTGCTAAGCAACAGCTCTGGTGCTGTCCTGGTGTCATTATGTTTTCATATGTGGGAGCGAAAATGTGTTAATATGTATATTATCATATTCTTTTGCTCCTTTTCGTTCATATATTTCTACTGAATTTAAAAAAACTTGCAATGAAATATTGCGTGACCAAAATGTATTTGATTACTCTATTCCAAGGATGAGTTGTTTTTTTTTTTTAAACGTTATTATTCATTTTAATTTATTTCTAACTTGCTGGGTCTGAGAGTTTTCAATTCAATTTTGTTTCCGTCTTTTTTTTTTTTTGTTTTTTTTTTTTTTTTACTTCCATTTTAATTTTTTATATTTTTTTTTTTTTTTAAACGTTATTATTTATTTTAATTTATTTCTAACTTGCTGGGTTTGAGAGTTTTCAATTCAATTTTTTTTCCGTCTTTTTTTTTTTTGGTTTTTTTATCCTACTACTCACGATTTAAGCTTTTAAAATTGCTTTTTTTTCTTAAATATATTTCTGAATTTATTCAAAATAATTTTTGTTGCAATCATTGATATACAAATTTATTTTAAACAAAATAAATATCGTTTATTATGCTCCCAATGTTTATGTTCAAATTTTATTTTAATGACAAACTTCCTGTCACGTGCCAACTGTAAAAATAGAAGTAAGTCCCAGCTTACACTCCCCCACCCCCACCCCCCTCCCGACCTGAAAGCAGCCGTTGTTTACGTTGTCGTCTTGTTGTACCTGACCCCCCTCCACCCCCCCCCTGATGGCGGGATCCCATCAGGCGTTCTTCCGTCACCTGTTTTAGCCGCTATCTGATGGTGTCCTTCGTACCAAAGAACTTGAGCCCCTGGTCTGTGCACTTTCACTTACAGTAAGACTGATATTTAATAATGACAAAAATTAAATACTGTAGCCACTCAACTCACATGTTTCCTTCATGCAATCTCGACATTGAAAAAAAAATAATAAAATTCTTTGCTCTATCAAGCTCCGTGCGGATGGGGTCTGTCTGAACTGTGCTAAAACTCAAGAAAGCCCTATGCAACGTAAGATTTTTCTTCCCCTAGAAAAAGTGGAAAGTTCTATTTAAACAGTTTAGAATTTTTTTTTGTTACAAATCAAAAGATCTCATGTGAGATTTTGTTAGTTTAATTTTGTCTTAATTTGATTTGATTCAATGTAGAATTTTTCACCCATAATGTTGCCACTTCTGTCTCTCTCTCTCTCTCTCTCTCTCTCTCTCTCTCTCTCTCTCTCTCTCCCTCTCTTTCTCTTTCTCTCTCTCTCTATTCTTATCATTTACCTTGTCAAATATGAGATTTTGTTAGTTTAATTTTGTCTTAATTTTATTTGATTCAATGTAGAATTTTTCACCCATAATGTTGCCACTTCTGTCTCTCTCTCTCTCTCTCTCTCTCTCTCTCTCTCTCTCTCTCTCTCTCTCTCTCTCTCTCTCTCTCTCTCTCTCTCTTTCTCTTTCCAACCATGGTTGGAAAAGTGACAGCCTGTCTACTTCTTACTATAAATCAATAGGGTTGGAAAGACTTGAGGGAAATATGTCATGAGAGTTTAAGGCCGACACGTATGACATAGAACTAGAGATTTACACAAACATACATGACATAATCATACATGACATAATCATACATGACATAATCATACATGACATAATCATACATGACATAAACATACATGACATACACATACATGACATAAACATACATGACATAATCATACATGACATAATCATACATGACATAATCATACATGACATAAACATACATGACATAATCATACATGACATAATCATACATGACACTGAAAGACATGACATGTAGTGGCATGTGCCGCAAATGAAAGAACATGTAATGACATGACATAACTTCACTTAGTGACATGATATTGCTACACTAAATGCCATGATATGAATACACTAAATGCCATGATATGAATACACTAAATGCCATGATATGAATACACTAAGTGAAATGACATGACTACACTAAATGACATGACATGACTACACTATATGACATGACATGACTACACTATATGACATGACATGACTACACTTAATGATATTGGCCAATCCGTAGCCAGAATGCCCCATCCCGCCGAACGCTTTTCACCTGATAGATCAGGGTCACCCTACGTGGTCACGTCTGCGTCTAATCTAACAAGTTTGATATGTCGGCCTGTCTGGGTGGACCACGTGACCAGCCACTCCAGATGTAGATAGCTATAATCACTTTCACCACGGTATCACCTCTTACTCACCTCATGTCTGGCCTTTAGTCAAGTGGTCTGGTTTGTCATTGGCGTAGCCACACATATTATGTGTGCGTGTGGGGGTGGGGGGGCAGGCGACGCTACTACAGCCACACGTGTAACATCAGGAGGATACCGCTTTAAATATACAACCCACTTTAAAGCTTTATCGCAGTCCAACACTCTTATACATATAAAACCCTCATCTGACATATGAAATCATGTATTTGAAAATCTTCCAGTATTCTAGCCATCATGCCCCCTGTTCACCCCACCCATTTTTGTGGGGAAGATCGTGGATCCGCCTATGCCGTAGTTGTGTCTAAGTGTAACTTAACAGCTAGTGGAAGATATGATAACATTTAACAAAGAATGGATTTTTTTAAAAATTTACTACATGTTAGCATAATATGAGCTTTTCTTTCACTTTCTCTCTCTTCCTCCCACACTATCGTTCTGTCTCTCTTTATTTCTCCCACTCTCTCAATCCATCTCTCGCTTTATCTGTCTCCTCTTTTCTTTCCCCGAATCTCTCATGACCTCTCTGTCTCCCTTTTTCTCACTCCCTCTTGCGATGTATTTCTCTTTCTCTCGCCCTCTTGCAATGTGTTTCTCTTTCTCTCTCCCTCTTGCAATGTCTTTCTCTTTCTCTCTCCCTAATGTCTTTCTCTTTCTCTCACGTTGTCTCGTTTTTTTTTTCTCTCTCTCTCTCTCTCTCTCTCTCTTTCTCTTTTATCTCTTTTATATCTTCCTCATTAGCCCGTAATGTTTTCAAATTTTACGTTATCGCATCTATTTTCCTATCCATTAGTGTTAACTAAATGCATTTCAACACTTCAGTATTGCCATTGACGTCATTATTGGCCACCACTTTTATTAGCATCAACAAATTTTTTTTCAATTAATTTATTTTTTAATTACTTTTTTTTGTCGTTATTGGAAAATCGATGCAGTGTACACAATAGAATTTTGTTTGAAAAAAAAAACATTTGGCTTAGAGATTACTTTCAAAATTATAATAATCTGTCTTAATCTAAGGGCATATGATAGAAAAGTAGAACCAGGTCGTAACTATGTTGGTGATTTAATGCCCCCCCTGCCCCCCCCCCATTATTATTTCATTTCTTTGTTGTTGTTTTTGGGTTTTTTTTTTTTTTTTT
>CAXITT010000492.1:564459-586093 GCA_964033795.1 Lymnaea stagnalis
GGGAAAAAAAAAAACAAAAAAAAAAAAAAAAAAAAAAAAACGAATGTAAATCAAACACAGCGTTTAATAAGTTGATGTTGTTTATAATCAATATTTAGTAACAAAAAAAGCAGACTCCGGTGTTTGTTGATGTTTATATGAAGGGCGTTGATGTTTATATGAAGGGCGTTGATGTTTATATGAAGGGCGTTGATGTTTATATGAAGGGCGTTGATGTTTATATGAAGGGCGTTGATGTTTATGTGAAGGGCGTTGATGTTTATATGAAGGGCGTTGATGTTTATATGAAGGGCGTTGATGTTTATATGAAGGGCGTTGATGTTTCTATGAAGGGCGTTGATGTTTATATGAAGGGCGTTGATGTTTATATGAAGGGCGTTGATGTTTATATGAAGGGCGTTGATGTTTATATGAAGGGCGTCTGTAATTTATTCTTCTAAGTCGCTTTCAAGAGTGGGCGTCTTGGAAAGGGGCATATACTCTGTCCGGCGATACGGACAATGGCCCCCATGATACTCTCCCCCTGCTGTCCTCTTTGACCAGTGCTTCCCAGCGTGATTTCCCCCCCCCCAACCCCACCTTTCACACACACACACCCACACCGCACACCATGGGAAGGAGGTTTATCATCTGCTATGATAGAGGGGTTGAGCAACAATGAACCCCATGCTACTCTCCCCCTGCTGTCCTCTTTGACCAGTGTTTCCCAGCGTGATTTCCCCCCCCCCAACCCCACCTTTCACACACACACACCCACATCGAAGATTATGGGAAGGATGTTTATCATCTGCTATGATAGAGGGGTTGAGCAACAATGAGACAGGTTAGCTGTAAAGTTTAACCAGTATCACTGGAAGTCTTGTAGTACAATGAGCCACTGTGAGACAGGTTAGCTGTAAAGCTTAACCAGTATCACTGGAAGTCTTGTAGTACAATAAAGATATGTTACTTATATATTTTTATTTTTTTTTGAGTTTCATTCAACAACGTTGAACATTGGGACCACAAAATTGAGACCACAAAATTGAGACCAAAACATGGAGACCACAACATTGAGACCACTCAATTGAAATTCAATATTCCCCGACTGTGGTGTGTAGACCACTTATAAGAACTCTTCCGCTGGTTTGGAGAGGGGTTTGGGGGGATTGCATTTAAACTGTTTTTGGTACGCAAGTGGGGGGGGGGGTGGGGTTGAAAAAAATGTTAGGGAAAATGGTGCTGGATACTTTTGTTGGGATCTGGGCTTAACCAGAAAGAGTGAGGGGAGAGGGGTTGTTTTCATTGCCTCCCCCACACCCCCACATATGATGACAGCAGTTAGAGAAACCTTCCGTTAAGGGAGTGCCATGCAGTAAGAAGTCCTGGGTCCTTTGCAGACTTGAGAACCTCTGGTGAAAATCGTCTACCAAGATAATGGCTGGTAAATATAATGGTGAACTGCGCGGGTACGTTTAATTTATCAGCAGACATCACAACGTCGTCTGCTGACTGCTGACCCAGTATCGGCACTGGAGACAGAGTAGACATCGTGCCCTGTAAAAAATAATATCCAGTTTTTATGAAGGCAATTAAAAAATGAAAGCTGTGCAAATGAATATCTTCAAAATACCTAACAACAGGGTCTTGCAATTACGCACTGTGATTTAACCTTCTTTCATACGATTGGTGTAGTTGGCAGTGCCGATCCATTGATGTAGTAGGCAGGAATGACCTGACCGAACGCCTCTAGGTCGGCGGCCCACACCATCGAGGAAACTCGGCAGTGTCACACGAGATTTGCCTCTACGCGGCGCAAGAGATTAGTAAGGATTGCTCTCCTGAAGCTTCAAGTCTCACTGACCAAAAACGTCCCGACCGAATGACTCACTGGGCAAGGGGAATGCGACGCAAAGCCCCCCACCCCCCTAAATGAAAGGAAGACTTCTGCCAATATAGTTACGACCTGGTTCTACTTTTCTGTCATATGCCCTAGATTAAGACAGATTATTATAATTTTGAAAGTAATCTCGAAGCCAAGTGTTTTTCTACTCATGGCCATGCAAAATAAATCATTGACGCAGGTTCGACTGACAGGGATTGGACGTGATTCATCCCTGGCGACCGTGGCGACCTCAAAAAACCCTCGATGCCCACTGCTGGGAGGCAGGGTGGGACCGAGTAGAGCTCTGATGTGGTGTGTGGACTACACCCCCTCCCCGCGGATGTCCTCAAGGGGAAGAGGTCCTCCCTTGCGCGTGTGACGCATGACAGGCGCGTGCGAGGCCAAAAAGCTACTGGTCGCGAACGTATGGATGGGATGGGACACCCCAAAAATTCCCGAGTTGTTCTACAACTGAACGTGTGTGGTGTTAGGCAGAATTCGCACGAAGTAACCAAATCACTCCACGAACGGACTGTGGATGTAGCTCTGTTTCAAGAAACGTTGCTACACGGCAGGCCGTTTCACATCACTGGTTACTCACTGTACCACAGTAAGTGCGGTCGATGCCTAGGCATTGCCACTGCGGTTAGGAATGACCTCGCAGTTGAGGTCATTGAAGCTAAAAGGTTCTCGAACACCGACGCGTTGTCGATGCGATCATGATCCCCACCCACGGGGAGACGATCTTTAAGGGACGATTATTGCAGGATTTTTCAATGCCAAATCCCCCATGTGGGGTTATCCTGACAGGAACGCATCGAATTAGCACGTGGAGGAGGTCTGTCTCGAGACCAATCTCATTAGGCTTCAGGACGAAAAGAGTACGCCCACTCGACTCCATTACGGACACGGCACGGAGTCGCGGCCGGATCTGACGCTCATATCCGCAGCATCTGGAAGTCCTAGCAGAAATTGGGAGTGACCATCTGCCCATACTGCTTGAGATTGACTTGGGACAGGCCAAGATCAAGTGTGAAAAACGCCACTGGCTTTTTCGAAAGGCCAGGTGGAGCGAATTTAAAAGTCAGTGCGAGGCCAAGCTCGGACTATTAGCAGTCGACGTGGCGGACTCAGACTTAGATGTCGCCTTCGAGAGGTTTAATGGCACCATCCTTGAGGTTGCTCGAAAGACGATCGAAAGGGAAAAAGCAATTTAAGCCTTTTTGGAACAAAGAGCTTAAAGAACTCGTAAGGCGAAGAGCAAAAGCCCGAAAACAGGCTACGAGAAAGAAAACACCTGCTGCTCGTGCAGGCTACAACCGACTTACGGCTGAAGTTCGGGCCGCTGTCCAAACAGCGAAAAAAATCAAAATGGGTCAGTGCATGTGAAAAACTTGATCTCCAGGACGGCCGGAAAGTGTAGAATTTGCTCGGAAGCCTCTCTGGCGCGGGAAAGGCGAGAAACCCGTAGCCAACTCTGACCGATAAAGGTGTCGAGGCCAGCAACGCAAAAAGAGCACAGGCGCTCAATGCTCACTTCGCCGAAGTGAACAAAAAAGCCAGAGAGACAGAAGTGAACCGAGAAGTCCGCCGTCTCAGAAAAAAGGGGGCTCATGTCCAACGTATTGGATCCCACCCCGAGATTTTCACAACCCCCTTCACAATGGAAGAATTGCGTAATGCACTGGACAAGTGTGGGAAAGCGAAAGCACCTGGCCCTGGTAAAGTTCACAATGAAATGTTAACCCACCTGGGTAGACAGGGGAGAGAACTACTGCTGGCTCTCATCAACCGAACTTGGACTACAGGTATTGTACCGAAAAAAGTGGAAACAAGCCATAGTTGTCCCGATACCAAAAGAAGAGAAGCCAGGCCATTTACCCAGCAGCTTCAGGCCGATATCACTAACGTCTTGTGTGGGAAAAGTGACCGAGCGAATGGTGACTCTCCTGGTTTCTAGAGAGTAATAAGTGCCTACCACCGACGCAAGGTGGGTTCCGAAAGAGTCGCCAACCCATGGACCAGGTGATCCGTCTTGACCAATCCATGACCAAAGAGCTCCAAAAGAAAAATCACATGGTTGCAGTTTGCTTTGACATCAAGCAAGCGTACGATCGGGTGTGGCGCACGGGCCTCATGGATAGGTTCCAGAAGCTCGGGATTTCTGGTAACATGTCCGCATGGATGGACGGACTTCCTCCGGAACAGAACCATTGCCACACGGGTTGGCAATAGTTTATCAGGTCAGCTAGCCCTGGAGGACTCATGCAGAGGTCCGCCCTTATCTGCACCCTGTTCCTAGCGTACGTGTACGACTTGCAAGAGGAATTATGTTCAGATAATGCGATGTTGGCACATGATCTAATAATTTGGAGCTCGGGAAAAAACGTCCAACATTTGCAGAACTGGCTGCAAAATGACCTGCATAGCACCGAAGCCTATGCGAGGAAGTGGAAAATTTCCGTCAATACAGAAAAGACAGTTTACTCCAAGCTCACCAATGGAAGAAAGGCACTTAAGGTCGATATTAAACTCTCCATTAATGGGAAAGAATAGGTATAGGACAGGACTCCAGTCTATTTGGGCGTGAAGCTGGATAAAAAACTCCGGCTTCATAACCATATACACGAACGTGCGCTAGCAGATCCCATAAATTAGGACGGGTGAAAAAGCTTGTCTGCACGAGATGGGGCTCGGACGCAAGACTATTGAGATCGCGCTATCTCAGTAGCGTGAGAGGGGTAATGGACTACAGCCTCCCTGTTCAGACCTTCACGAGCCGAACGGCTCTGGGGGAACTGGACCGCATTCAAAACCGAGCTCTGAGGTTTGTATGTGGGGCGACACGCACAACACCCACGGTGGCAGTGGAAGTCCTGTCAAATGTCGAACCGCTCGAGGTCAGGCGGTAAAAGGCAGTCCTTACGACGGTTGAACGATACCGCCGAATGGACAGGGAAGAACCCTGTTTCCAGCTTCAGAACATTTGGGTAAAAAAAAAAGTCCACACTGAGGAGGCCATCCTTCATGGACACGGTTCAAAGTCTTGAAAAATACGCAATTTTACCCGGAAACAGGGAAAAAGTGAAGGTGATCCCCACACGGGGCCCTCACAAAAGCCTAACCCGACCAGACATACGACTAGACCTGACGACCGCTAAAGCCAAAAGAGCCAGTCCTCAACCAGAACCATCAGAGGTTGTGCGAAACACGATTGACGCTTACCCGGACAGCCTGGTGCTCGTGCTTTACGAGGGAAAAACGCAGTGGCTATGGTGTCCTTATCCAGTATCCCGCAGAGATAGCCCCACCCTAGGAGCTTTCTGGCCCAAGCGGAGGAAATAGAACGAGCCTCGATGCAGAAATCGAGGCTATACTAGTAGCTCTGAAAAGGGTCTACCAACGCCTAGCAAAGAGAAAGAATTTCCCGGACGTAGTGGTCTTCACCGTCTCACGCTCAGCTCTCGATCATGTGGGGAGGGGCTCGACGGGGACCGCGGGATGGTCACAGCCATTTTGGAGACAGCAGGCAACATCCATGCGAAAGCTCAAAGGTAATCCTACAGTTTATCACTTCGCACTCAGAGGCGTCGCTTCATCATAGGGGGGATTTCTTAGCCAAAAAAAGGAGCGGCCCAACCCCAACCCGTCAAACCAATGACTCAGCTGGGAGTCACCACTTGGTTAAAATACCATTTTAGGAATAAATGGCACAGAAGTCCGAGCAAGAGCGACCACTGGTGGGAACTTAACCGTGGAGAGCTAAGCCTCATCACCCAGATGAGGACTGGGCACTGCGCGACACGCAGCTACCTCCATAGATTTAACGACAGAAGGGAACCAAATTGCCGTCTATGCGGACTAGAAGAAGAGACAGTGGCCCACTTGGTGATCACGTGTCCGAGTAGTGGGATGGGGGCCGACGGGAGAGACCCTGAAGCTTGCCTCCATGACTACCTCTATGGTGACGCCCAGAAGATGAGGCACGCCGCGAGATTAATGGCCGGGGTCCTAAGAGATTGAATCTCGACCCCAAAAGAGTATTGAACTTTATCAGTAGGCAGGGCTGATCGATTGATGTAGTAGGCAGGGCTGATCGATTGATGTAGTTGGCAGGGCCGATCGTAGAGAGTTCCTTGCTGTGGGCTACGTTCAAATTTTTGTAAAACAGAGCAGCTTGCCCGTGGTTGCCGCCTACTTTTAACACTTAGGGTTGGTTTCAAAATCATGTTTGTTGTTTCTAAACTCAATTTCAGAAACTTAATTAAGGTTAATTAAAACAGGCTCAATACTATAGTTTTTAAAATAAAATGTATACCTTTACTCTGAATAATTTCTTTCATCTCAATTCAGGGTGACATCCTCCGATCCAGGTTTACTCATCTAAACCATGACAAAAACAAATGATATGAAAGCAGAAATGGTATTCACCAACCCAATATACTCTCTTCTCCCCGAAAATAAAAAGTTTTTTCGTTCATGAATGTACCTAATAAACGTGGGCAGAAAATGCCGTCCCATATTCATCAATAAGTTTTGGAACAACAGAATGATAGGGCTGTGAAGAAAAGGACAGACCAATTTGAAGGATATTTCGGCACAATGCCTTCTTCAAGCAGACAATGCAAAACATTAAAAAAAAATCCCACAAATATTTTACTTTAAATTGCCTAACCGCAGTCCCTCTATGTTTAACTTTACACGGCTTAAACACAGTGCCCCCCACCCCCCCGAACTTCATACATTTTACTTTACACATCTTGAATGCAGCCCCCAACTCCCAATTTACTTTATAAAGCTTTAACGCACCACCACCACCCACCATATATTATACTTCCTATGGCCTGAATGCAGCCCCCCCCCCACATATGTTACTCCATAAAGCTTGAACGCACCCCCAACATATATACTTTACATATACTTTATATATAAATATAATATATATATATATATATCCTACAGTAAAAAATCAAAGAAAATAATAAGATTGGGCGCTAGTGTTTGAAGAAAGTCGTGAATGATGGAAAGGAAATTGGTGGAGGTAAAAAAAAAAATTTACATTCTGTATAATCCTTCTTAAAGCTAAGCCTGCATTGTTTTATTGACGCATATTGCTTGTAATAAAATTATTGAAATCAAATGTTTATAACCAATTAGCCACGTCAGAAAATAATAGTGATACAAGTTAAAGTCTTCTTCCTTCAAAATTGTTAAGAACGCGATTATTTTTCTCCTCTGCACGAAGGGAGTTCAAAAGGATTTTATGGAGAGATATTGGGAGAAAAACAGACATTATAAAGTTATGATTATTCAAGAGATATTTGAAATCGATACTTTAAGAAGATATATGAAGAGATACATGCACATAAATGGAACATTCTTTGCGGAATTATGCGTTTTTCTATTTACGTTACTTATTTTATTTGTATGAAAACAGCGGGAATTTGATAAATATTTTTTTTTCCTTCTGAAATTTACGTAACAGAATGTTAATCTAAATGTCCGGGCTGAGATCTCCTAATAGTACGGACGATGGGGGTAGGGGCCGGGGGGGGGGTGGGGGGGAAATAACCCAAAATAAACAGTTTTCCATTTCTTCAAATCCAAATATTTATATTACCCCAGAAATCCACCTCACTCGTACCCATATCCAGGGGGGGGGTAGCTGCTCGCCGACCCCCCCCCAAGGGATGGGTCGTCCTCCCAAAAGCGAGGGTGGCATGGCAAAAAAAAAAGGGGGGGGGCGATAACGCGTTGATTATCCCCGATAAACCCCACGATTACCGCCCGATAACTGCCGATATCACACGACCCGGCGCAGCAGGGCTGCCCGATTCCTCCCGAATGCAAGTCGCCTGGCATCGTGGAAGACTGACGCCTGCCAAACGCTGTGGCGCGAGCGGCTGATGTACAAACGCCCCGAAACTGTATCTTTATTCTGGAAATGGCGGCTCGCGTGGTAGTTTTTATTTATTTGTTTATTTTTTAATTTTATTTTTTTTCGGAGAGCGCGAGTTGTAATAGCTTCAAGTCGGCCGGCCCTTGATCTAAGCTCGAGTTGTTGAAAGCCTGGATATATACGTAGATATTAAACACGAGAGGTTTGGTTTCGATTTTGCTTTTGATACGGTTTTAGAAAAATATGTTTCTTTTTTTTTTTTTTTTTTTTATTTTATTTTTTTTTTTTTTTTTTTTTTTTTTTTTTTTTTTTTTTGTTTTTGATTTGGTTTTAGAAAAATATGTTTTTTTTTTTTTTTTTTTTTTAACGTAATTTTTATTTATTTTCTTTCTGCTGTAAAAGAAGATAAGAATAAGAAATGTCATCGCTCAATGAATCGATAGTTCGGTTAATCGGTTGTGTTGATATTTGGCTTTGCAACTTTTTTGGAAAGCGATATTTTCAATTATGAAATGAAATTAAACGCACCTAGTTATTCGGTGATATCCCAAGGTATACACACAGACACGCACACACACATACACACACCGTGTGACATTGTCCTAGAGAGGATGCACACACCCACACACAAACATACACACACCGTGTGACATTGTCATAGAGAGGAGTACACCAAAATGGCGGTCGATTTAGAATCAACGCTGGCTTAGATTCCGTATGCACAACAACATGAAGATGTTAATTTAAAGTAGCTGGGGGCGGGCTGCCACACCCAGTTACTCCATCAAGGATTGACGCCAACCTCCTGTGACCCGACTAATCAGATGTAAGAGAAGCTGTGTAAGGGGAAAAGGCGGCTATCACATGTCTTGGAGACATTGCTTTAGACTCCCAGGAATTGTGTTCCCATCGAACCACTATTTAACTCTTTGAGTCAAGCATACAACAAACGCATTTGTTCAACACCCATAACGACAGCCACGAATATATGCTCGAAGTCTAAGTCCAACTGGAGTCTCGCCTGCTGAGAGCAAGTCCCGCGCAAATTAATCTCCAGTGTGTCTGCCATTTTTAACGAATATATATATATATATTAAAACTATATATTTGTAAAATGTTGTCTGATTTATTTTCTACATCCTGGAATCCCGGCTCCCTGTAAAAACATGACCTACAAAACATCCGTGATTTACCGGTTTATTTTGTTGACATTATCGTCTACTTTCATACACCGCTCCGCGCGGTGATACGGCGAGGGCTTGTCTCATTTAAAACATGAAATATTGGCTCTGGTGTGGTCGGTCGGGCTCCGTGCGCCATCCGAATCCCTCGCGGGCAGACACCAGTCTCGATAACCGCAACCGTCGTCTGCACATCACGACCAGAAAGTTGGGTTGCTTGATCGTTCTGTTTATTAGTGTTGTTGGTTTTTTTGTTGTTTTTTTTAACTTCCGGAATAAAACTTGATTTGAAACTAAAATGCAGATGGTCGAAAAAAAGTTCTGAACATTTTATGATAAAGTCTATAATTTGTTCCATGATAATAATAATAATAATAATAATAATAATAATAATAATAATAATAATAATAATAATAATAATAAAGCTTATTTGAAAAAACACGCTTCATCCCCAAAAGCTCGAAGCGAGGTACAAAGTCATCCATATTAAAAAAGAAATGAAAAAAAAATCGATGTTTTACCACATTGAAATATAAAACACAACATTACAAAAACGACATTCGAGGATACCCATTCTAAGCCTTTCATCCCTTGTCGCCATGAGGTGGCTGAGTGTGATGTGTCTTTAAGTGTGTTGACACCGAGACATGACGTGCATACTCAAACACCAGTAATCATAGCACACACATCATCACAGATCTGGGTAGCTGGGGCAGATATAGGAACAATCCGGAGATGGAGTCTCAATAAACTTAAGGAAACTCAGAAGACACAGAAAAACCTCATCGTCTCGCTTTCCGGAGGGACAAGAGCCTTAGGGACATGCTAGATAGAAGCCACCTCCCTGCTTTGAAAGCACATAAAGGCACCAAAAGTTGTAACCGTAGCCGTTGTAACACATGTCCCTACGTGATTGAAGTTGACAAGATCACTTTCCCTCTGGAAATAATCAGAATAAAAGTTGGCTTTACCTGCTCAACTCGCAACGTAATTCACACCATGCTTTGTAAAAAGTGCGGTTAATTATAAGTAGGAGAGAAGGGTCTTCGCCTTGGAGACCGGTTTAGAGAACACCTCTATAGTATAAATAAACAAACATTTCAATAGCACTAACCATGTGGAATTTTAGATATCGCAGTTACTGGTAGACTCAAGTATACTGTACGCTAGTAATACACCGGATTAAATTTATATGGAAAATACATTTTAACACGATTTGGTTCGTTGACTCCATACGGTATAAACCAAATCCACAATTTTACGTAGCTGCCATGTCTTTTTTTCATGTTTGTTTTTTTACATTTTACTTCAAATCGCTTCCTGTCAACTCTCCCATTCTTTGTTTTTGGTTTGGTTTTTCCCCCACACCAATTCTTTTCTTTTTTCTCTTTTTTTTTAGGTAGGACACATGTCTATACATGTTATGTCAATTTAATTTATATTTATTTAAATGTTTGGTTGTTGTACTGATGGAGGCGTGTGCCGAAACGTTTACTTGTGTGGTGTGTAAAGTTATCCTTAAAGCTGAACATGTATTGTTTTATTGACACCAATTATTGGCGTCTAATTATTTCATCTATTTTTTAAAGCTTTATCGCAGTCCAACACATTGTATAATTAGTTAATCCCTTTGGGAACACTGATTCGGGGGGAAACATTTGAGTCTCCATATATACGTCACGCCCGGACGTTGCTATAGTTTCGCTAGCTCTACAGTTAGACGTCGTACGGATCCAACACCCCCACCCCCACCCCAACACACACAAAAAAAACATAAAAAAAAACAGTGGCGGTAATACCTAGGAAAATCCCCATACACTACAGGACTGTTCTTCTACAGAACCTTTCACATTTGACTTTGTTTCGTCATTGACTGCGGGGTCAACTCGATGACTCCCAATCGTGATTTGAGCGCCATCTTTCTGTGGCTCCGATTTGTGACTTTGTGGTCCATGATCTAGATTCATTAATTTAATAAGATTTTCAAAGGGAAGACCTCAGAGAGTTGATATGTTGAAAAAGGGTATAAGTACCATCAAAGTCGGCTCCGCCAGGTGTGAGGGAGTGGTCAAGACAGAGCTGACGCAACGACGCCAGCTGCCATCTGGTCTTTGAGATAAGTTTCTCTTTCATGAAAGTGTTTGTGCCAGGGGGGGGGGGGGGGGGGGGGGGGGGTGGGTTGGGAGCTTATCTTAATCTGTTTCCGTTACTTTTATCCGCCCACACCCCATCACCCCTTCCACCCAGAACAACCCCACCACTCCAACCCCACACACACACATCTCGATGACTGAAACAAGTTTTACTATGTGAAAATCTCACACAACCGTCCCACAACACACACACACACACGGACTCCCCAACTCGACATTAATGGACGGACTGTTTGACTTGCAGACTATTAAAAGAGTATAACGGAGGTCACTACCACCCCCGTCCCCCTCGGTCTCAATGGCCATTAATGTGCCCCCTCCCCACCAACAGCCCCCCCCCACCCCCACTTTTTTCAACAATTTCTGAAACCCTTGGACCTAATGGTGCTTGCTCACGCACGGCTTACATTTTTGTTTCCAAATGACCCGGGACCTCATCTGGCATTGAAAAGATCTCTTATCAGTTTAGGGTAATGACCACTCTGCCTTCTCGCGCGTTTTCAAAAGCGATCTCTCTGAAACGGAGTATCCCCCCACTGTCGTCTTTCTTCCCGCGCCTATCAAAAGCTTTCTCCGTTTGTGGGTACGTGTGTATTAATTCTTGTTTGTGTAAGTGTGTGTGTGTGTGTGTTTGTGTGTGTGTGTGACTGAGCTCCAAACATAACAGGTAGTTTTTTTTTAAATTATTTTTTTTTCACTAGGACGAGGGAAAAGTGTGTGTGGGGAGGGGGGGGGGGAGGCTGTTTGCTTTTGTCTGCCCAACATTATACACTAATTATTTATTTTTTTAAAAATAAAAATTGTTGATGAGCTCCAAACATAACAGGTAGTTTTTTTTTAAATTATTTTTTTTTCACTAGGACGAGGGAAAAGTGTGTGTGGGGAGGGGGGGGGGAAGGCTGATTGCTTTTGTCTGCCCAACATTATACACTAATTATTTATTTTTTTAAAAATAAAAATTGTTGTGATGATTTGATTTGTGTATTTTTATTTTTTGTTTAAACATAATTCTCTATGGAAAACTATCATAAACGCATTAACCCTAGGTACGCCACTGGCCGATACAGAAATACGTAGATTGGTTGGAGTAGTAGTTTGGTTGACACAGTGGTTGGGTGGAGTAGTTGTTTGGTTGAAACGGTGGTTGGGTTGGAGTAGTAGTTTGGTTGACACAGTGGTTGGGTGGAGTAGTTGTTTGGTTGAAACGATGGTTGGGTTGGAGTAGTAGTTTGGTTGACATGGTGGTTTGGTTTGAGTAGTAGTTTGGTTGACATGGTGGTTGGGTTGGTGGTTGGGTTGGATTAGTAGATTGGTTGCGGGCGGGCAAAGGCCGAACTCTGTAAGGTCGATGTCCAGCATCACTTGCTCGAGTCGTGTTACACGGGATTTTGCCTCTTCGTGGCGTGCCCGACTAGTAGGGGGGAGTTTATCCCTCTGAAGCTAAAAAATCCCAGTCAAACGCATGACTTCCAACGCGACGGAAGTTGCTCGCTAACATGATGACGTGTTGCCGATAATGGATATGAGGCATGAGTTTTCTTTAAAAACCCTTGCCGAGGATTAAAAACATGCGGCCTTGAGAAAGCCGCTTCTAGGCGACCGTTTCGTCCCGACACAGTCCAGACCGAACCACTCCCCGAACGGTAGGTTGAGATAACGAAACGCCTCCCCCGGAGAGGAAGTAAAGCCGTTTTGACCCATGTCCACACAACTCCTAGGAACGGTGGGAGAAAGTTAAGCTTGTGACTACTCCCGGAGTGGAGGCAAAGCCGTGCCACACCAAGGAACGTACGGCTCCCTGGGCGTCATCTCCGGAGAGGAAGTAAAACCGTTCCAAACCCAACGTCCAGACCGTAAGACTCAATGGGCAAGGGGGGCTGTCACGCAAAACTGTCCCCTCATGAGTGGAAGCAACTTGCCCAAACCCCGTTACTCAAGGCCGAGTTGCATGGCCGGAGTCCCCAGGGACTACTAGGCTATGTTCCACGGCCAAAGGTCATAAGAGATAGAATCTCGACCTCCGAGTATTGATCTTTATAAGTAGATTGGTTGACGTGGCTGTTGGGTCGGAGTAGTAGTTATGATGACGTGGTGGCGCTGATTTCGGGAAATAAAATCTCGGTAACTGGCGCTGATGAGATTTTTTGAAAATACAGTAAGTGTGTTTCGTGCGTCATATTTTCTTATGTTTTATGTGGAAGTGTAAGAAATCTTCGGTGCGAAGGGAAGTGGGACATAAGAATATTAAATACAGCTCGGGGGCCATGGCGTACTGGGGGTGGGGTAACACTAATTTGGGAATCTAATAAAGGGCATTACTTCAATGCATGTTTTGAAAAGTAAGTTTAGTAGAGGAAAAGTCCGTTAACGTGTGTAACTTGACGTCTAGATCAGCTTTGTGTTCTGTCAACCCGTGTAACTTGACGTCTAGATCAGCTTCGTGCTCTGTCAACCCGTGTAACTTGGCGTCTAGATCAGCTTTGTGTTCTGTCAATCCGTGTAACTTGACGTCTAGATCAGCTTCGTGTTCTGTCAACTCGTTTAACTTGACGTCTAGATCAGCTTTGTGTTCTGTCAACCCGTGTAACTTGACATCTAGATCAGCTTCGTGTTCCGTCAACCCGTGTAACTTGACGTCTAGATCAGCTTCGTGTTCTGTCAACCCGTGTAACTTGACGTCTAGATCAGCTTCGTGTTCTGTCAACGTGTGTAACTTGACGTCTAGATCAGCTTCGTGTTCCGTTAACGTGTGTAACTTGACGTCTAGATCAGCTTTGTGTTCTGTCAACGTGTGTAACTTGACGTCTAGATCAGCTTCGTGTTCCGTTAACGTGTGTAACTTGACGTCTAGATCAGCTTTGTGTTCAGTCAACCTGTGTAACTTGTCGTCTAGACCAGCGTTTCCCAAACTGTTCTGTTCTGACGTATCGGTTGCCATGTTTGTAAATTTCTCCAGGGACCGGAGGCAGGTTTATTAATTATATTTTCTTTTTCTTGGAACATAAATATTTATATTGTGTGGACCGGCGACGTAAGCCCTGCGGGCCAGTACCAATCGGTGGACCACCATTAGACCTGCGGGCCTGTACCAATCGGTGGACCACCATTAGGCCTGCGGCCCGGTACCAATTGGTGGACCACAATTATGCCTGCGGCCCGGTACCAATCTGTGGACAACCATTAGGGGAAGGCTTGTCCAGACAGGAATTTTTCAAGGAAGGAAGGGGGGGGGGGTTAATGTATTTTAATATGTCCTCACCCCACACACACACACAATATGTCCTTACCCACACACATAAGCACAATATGTCCTATACCCGCACACACACACAATATGTCCTCTTTCCACACACATACACACAATATGTCCTCTACCCACACACATACACACAATATGTCATCTGACCACACACATAAACACAATATGTCCTTACCCACACACATACACACAATATCTCCTATACCAGCACACATACACACAATATGTCCTATACCCGCACACACAAATATGTCCTCTATCCACAAACATACACACAATATGTCCTCTTCCCACACAAATACACACAATATGTCATCTAACCACACACATACACACACTATGTCCTCTACCCACACACATACACACAATATGTCCTATACCCGCACACATACACACAATATGTCCTATACCCGCACGACACACAATATGTCCTCTATCCACACAAATACACACAATATGTCCTCTACCCTCACACATACACACAATATGTCCTCTACCCGCACACACATATATATAATATGTCCTCTATCCACACAAATACACACAATATGTCCTTTACCCGCACAAACACACACAAAATGTCCTATACCCGCACACATAAGCACAATATGTCCTCTACCCACACATATACACACAATATGTCCTCTACCCACACACATGCACACAATATGTCCTATACCACACCCATACACACAATATGTCATCTAACGACACACACAAAAACACAATATGTCCTATACAAGCACACATACACACAATATGTCCTATACCCGCATACACACACAATATGTCCTCTAACCACACACATACACACAATATATCATCTACACACACACATACACACAATATGTCCTATACCCGCACACATACACACAATATGTCCTATACCCGCACACATAAGCACAATATGTCCTATACCCGCACACACAAATATGTCCTCTATCCACAAACATACACACAATATGTCCTCTTCCCACACAAATACACACAATATGTCATCTAACCACAAACATACACACACTATGTCCTCTACCCACACACATACACACAATATGTCCTATACCCGCACACATACACACAATATGTCCTATACCCGCACGACACACAATATGTCCTCTATCCACACAAATACACACAATATGTCCTCTACCCTCACACATACACACAATATGTCCTCTACCCGCACACACATATATATAATATGTCCTCTATCCACACAAATACACACAATATGTCCTTTACCCGCACAAACACACACAAAATGTCCTATACCCGCACACATAAGCACAATATGTCCTCTACCCACACATATACACACAATATGTCCTCTACCCACACACATGCACACAATATGTCCTATACCACACACATACACACAATATGTCATCTAACGACACACACAAAAACACAAGAAGGCCTCTACCCACACACATACACACAATATGTCCTATACAAGCACACATACACACAATATGTCCTATACCCGCATACACACACAATATGTCCTCTAACCACACACATACACACAATATATCATCTACACACACACATACACACAATATGTCCTATACCCGCACACATACACACAATATGTCCTATACCGCACCACACACAATATGTCCTCTATCCACACAAATAAACACAATATGTCCTCTACCCTCACACATACACACAATATGTCCTATATCCACACACATACACACAATATGTCATCTAACCACACACATAAACACAATATGTCCTCTACCAACACACATACACACAATATGTCATATACCCGCACACATACACACAATATGTCCTATACCCGCACACACACACAATATGTCCTCTACCCTCACACATACACACAATATGTCCTCTACCCAAAACATACACATAATATGTCCTCTACCCGCACACATATATATAATATTTCCTCTATCCACACAAATACACACAATATGTCCTTTACCCGCACACACACACATACACAATATGTCCTATACCCGCAACCATACACACAATATGTCCTCTACCCACACACATACACACAATATGTCCTCTTCCCACACACATATACACAATATGCCCTCAACTTACACAGATACACACATACACACAATATGTCCTCTACCCACACACATATACACAATATGTCCTCAACCCACACACATAAACACAATATGTCCTCAACCCACACACATATACACAATATGTCCTCTACCCACACACATAAGGTAGCATAGATAAAAGCGCTATATAAATATTAAATTCAACATACACACAATAACATAGGAAGAAATCTTACCTGCTCTTCTCTACATTGAGGACATGCACCGTTTGATTCAAAGTGCATGGAACCGTTTCGGGGCGGGGGGGGGGGCGGTCATAGGCCATTTTTTTCAAAACTCTATTTTTGAGGTAGCGGCTCGTCTGCATGGCCAGATGGCATGATAACCTGGGACCCTGTTTGTTCGCCTGCCGTGATGCAAGACCGGACGTGTTCCAAGCCGAGGCTGCTTCACTGCCTGCCTAATGATCCCTCAGTGAAAGCTTACTTTGATTCCTCTACCAAAAACCATATTGAGGTCAGCCGGACACGAACTTCATTTTTTTTTTTTAAACTTGTATTTTCTCCATCGTTGGATGTCTTCTTATTCTATATCTAAAGGGCCCACGATCAATTTATTGATCATTTTGGCTCCTATGCATGTAGATGGGAATTGCAATGTTTCTGTTACTGGTGTTGAAAGACCCGTTTTACGACAATACACGCTAATATCATGATCTGAGTGGGGGGTGGGGGGAGATGGGGGCTGCTCAGAGCGGCACTGCAGAGTTTTCTTCATGACGGGGAGCAAAAATGTTGGAAAGCCGGCACAGGGAGGCACTAACCCTAGTTACGCCCCTGCCCGATACAGAAATACGTAGATGGGTTGGCGTGGTGGTTGTGTTGGAGTAGTAGTTTGGTTGACATGGTGGTTTGGTTGGTGTGGTGATTGGGTTGGTGTGATGGTTGGGTTGCTTTAGTAGTTTGGTTGGCGTGGTGGTTGGGATGTCGTGTTGGTTGGTTTTGGTATGATGGTTGGGTTGTTGTAGTAGTTTGGTTGGAGTGGTGGTTGGGTTGGTATGATGGTTGGGTTGCTCTAGTAGTTTGGTTTCGTGGTGGTTGGGTTGGTATGATGGTTGGGTTGCTCTAGTAGTTTGGTTTCGTGGTGGTTGGGTTGGTATGATGGTTGGGTTGCTGCAGTAGTTTGGTTGGCGTGTTGGTTGGTTCGGTATGATGGTTGTGTTGCTGTAGTAGTTTGGTTGGCTTGGTGGTTGGATTATATTTACTTATGTGACCTTATTTTTAAAAAAATCGTGAAAATATATTATTTTAAAATGTATATTATTCAATTCGGAGGCTACTCACTTAAGTGTCTACTCACTTGGCTGGCTTCTCCTTTGGGTAGATACTCTCTTGGATTGCTACTCACTTGGATAGATACTCACTAGGGTGGCTGCTCACTTTGGAGGCTACTCACTTGGGTGGCTACTCACTTTGGAGGCTACTCACTTGGGTGGCTACTCCCTTGGGTGGCTGCTCACTTGGGTGGCTACTCACTTGGGTGGCTACTCACTTGGGTGGCTACTCACATGGGTGGCCAAAAGTGAATACTTTTCTACCTCCCCTTTCAGATTTGCTATTTTCAGTCCATCAAATAGAGAGAGTTTGGAGCGCTTCCCATGAGGTACAAATCTTTTCAACCACTATCTCTAAATGCATTATTATTTATCTCTGCCCGTGATCAGCGTTTCCAAGTGAGTTAAGCCCCGTGTGGTCTTAAAGCCCGTGTTGTTGTCTTCAGATAAGCCTTCTCTGTCTTCTGAATCATACGCCACTGATTGTGTCTATACGGCGGGAAAATCCTTTTTAGTAAACAAACATTTGTTGTTTTTTTTTGTTTTTTAAAATGGGTAGTTTAAGACCAAGATCTTAACTAAGGTCTAAATTATCATTTTATAGGAGTTCAGGTTTTTGGGCAGGAAAACACATAACCGGGGGTTTTCATGATTTATTTTTAAACCAGCTTTTCGAATTTTGTGCTCACAAATATAATTATAACAAAAAAAAAAGTCGGCTCACACGCCGGCTCATGTGTCGTGAGATTTGATTGTCGTAAAAGTTTGTTATGTAGGGGAAACTGGCGAGATTATTTTTAGAAGTTTTAACTGCCATATAAAAGGAAAAATCCTGTTGGCTTTACGGCAACACGTGCGCTGGGATGGGCCTCGCTCTGGGTGTAGAGATGGGTCTGGGGAGATCTTCGTGCGTGAGTTCGGCCATGACGGGCCTTGGGCGTTATGAGGTTTATGACGATGTTCGGGCCGTAGCGTGGGAGTTCAAACACTGTTATGGGCGTAAGATGATCGTTCGCTAGAAGTGACAGTAAAAATACAAAGGAGATACTGTGGTTAATGACAGGATTTTTTAAAGACACGCCGCGATTAGGGGGAATCTAGGGATTAAGGGGAATCTGGCGATTAAAGATTGTTGAACAGTTGTGGAGGGGGGGGGGGTTGGGAATAGGATTAAATTATTGTGTGCGTTGGCGCGTGACGTCACGATCATATCTCAGCAATGGGGGGCGGGGGTGTCTGTGTGGGGGGGGAGAGCGGAGGGTTTGGGAATCCCTCAGCGTGGCCAAGGGCAGATTGTAGGAATGGTTTACTTGCAACAGTTAATGCGAAGGTTGTAAGCATTGTAAGTATCAGTATATGACACATGTTGGCTTTGATTTTGGTTGACGCTGGCTCACATCTGTTGACTGCTGGCTCACATCTATTGACTGCTGGCTCACATGTATTGACTGTTGGCTCACATCTATTGACTGCTTGCTCAAATCTATTAATTGCTCTTCTTCTTCTATATCTTAAGGGCCCACGATCAATTTATTGATCATTTTGGCTCCTATGCATGTAGATGGGATTTGCAATGTTTCTGTTCCTGGTGTTGATGAGGAAATTTCACAGATTTCCAGTGCCACTTTGTGAGGGAATCATGCACTGGGGGTTTGAAGGCTTGAGGCAATAGACACAAATGTGTCTAGTGTTGTCGCCTCAACCGTTCCTTTTGAAAGATTGTTCCAGTCCCTGATTGTCTTGGGCAGGAATGAGCAGCTCCTATACTGGCTTCTTGCTGGTATGAGCCTGAATTGCCTGTCATGGCCTCGTCGCTGTCTATGGGGGAGAGGTACGAGTTTCTGTTTAATACTGGAACAGTGGACCAGCCCATTATTTATCTTGTACATCATGGAGAGCCTGGATTGTCGTCGTCGTTTCTCCAATGGTGACCAGCCTAGTGTTTCTAGCATGCTGCCAACACTTGAGGTATTCCTGTAGCGGTTTAGGACAAAGCGTGCTGCTCGTCGCTGGACCGCCTCCAACCTGTCAATGCTCTTCTGGGTAAATGGGTCCCAGACTGAAGATGCATAATCTAAAATCGGACGGATAAAGGCTTTATATGCTCTTTCTTTCACACAGGAGTTGCCAATCTTTAGATTTCGCCTTAAGAACCCTAGGGTCTTGTTTGCTGGCTCACATCTAGTGATTGCTTGCTCACATCTAGTGATTGCTGGCTCACATCTATTAACTGATGGCTCACATGTATTGACTGCTGGCTCACATGTATTGACTGCTGGCTCACATCTATTGACTGCTGGCTCACATCTATTGACTGCTGGCTTACATGTATTGACTGCTGGTTCACATGTATTGACTGCTGGCTTACATCTATTGACTGCTGGCTCACATGTATTGACTAGTGGCTCACGTGTATTGACTGCTGGCTCAAATCTATTAATTGCTGGCTCACATCTAGTCATTGCTGGCTCACATCTAGTGATTCCCATCTATTTTATACACATTATCTATATCTCTTATCCTATGCCAAATACCCCCCCCACCCTCCATCCCATCTATCTCGCGTATTTAAACCATCTCAACCATCACCAAGAATCGCATAGCCCACCAATCATAGAGATCAAAGAGAGAGGGAGAGCTGTCAATCGATTTTACAGTTAACAGAGCAACTTGTGTGGTAAGTGACAACACAAAACTTGCAGTCTGCCCTAATGCCACCACTCAGTAGTAAGAATAAAATATGCCGCCTGGGGCGACCGCCCCCCCTCCTCCTCCCCACACTTCCAACGCCAGTGCCTCCAACCCCACCCCTCCCTCCACGCCGACCCTCTATGCCCACCACCACCACTACCACAAGTCCAAAGGAAACCATAAGCGCTGAACAACTTTTCCCTTAGGGCGTCAGATTAGACCCGACAAGGATCATAGGCACCTTTTCTATCATTGGGGCCCATAAGATTGCCTTGTCCGCACCTCTAACCCCCCCCCCTAAAACACACACACACAAACACACACTTTTTAGGACCTGACACCTCTAAATGTGCAAGCAGATGTAACGAAATAAGAACAAACTTTTTTTCCATTTCAGCCATTGGCCATCCTTGACTGAATCGGGTTTTAGACAAGTGATCGAACCCATTTTGTTGTTTGACTGGTACCGAAGGTTGGAGAGTAGCGTGGAGCGTGGAGATCAACCAAGTGCTAAAAATAACGTCTCGTGGCATCAAAGCCTGTCATGTAACTCGAGTCTATAGCCACGGCTATCATGTAAGTCTCTCTTTAAGAAGTGTCGTTGGCTTGTGACATTTTTGTGGCATTTTTATCGATGAATGACATTTTGTATGCGATCAATTTTGTCTTTTTCTTGGGAGGGGAATGGGGGTGAGGGGGGTGTAACCGAGTTTTAACCGAATCATTGTTTTACCGTATAGCAAAATAATGGTTTCATCAGTTGTAAGAAATGGCGTGGAGACGGATTGACATCAAAGCGGGGGGGGGGGGGGGGGGGGTGTTCCAAGCTGAAGGACCTAGATCGTTCTGGGGGGAAAGATGTGATGACGCAGCTCAGAAGCCCTCTATGGCTAAAGTGCCACTGATGATGATGATGAGATGTAACAAAGTGAATGATGAGCTCAGGGAATGTCGTCATCATCACTGCACATTCTTCGTCACTTGCAGTCCATTCAAGCACCCAGATTCGGTGTCCGTCTTTGTGAACAGTCCCATACAGCCATCATTGTCCTCTCTATGGTATCGACATATTAACACAAATATCATTTGTACCACTTTAGGTGCATAGTTATTTAACCTGCGCGCTAAATGCGTAAAATAAATAAAATATCATATTTGCACTCCATTGGATTGCCGTCCAGCGTTCACTCCCCCCCCCCC
>CAXITT010000492.1:586244-601302 GCA_964033795.1 Lymnaea stagnalis
GCAATGACTATATAGTTTATATAAGGCAACGCATTCCCTGCCTTATCACTAAAATACTGTTTAGACTTAGTTTAAACTTTCAACTTTGGCACACGAATAATTAATTAAAGCTTTGGCTACCACCAAAATTTGTTTGAGTTGGCTACCACAAAAGTTTTTTTGAGTTGGCTACCACCAAAATGTGTTTGAGTTGGCTACCACCAAAGTTTGTTTGGTGTGATAACCACCATAACTCCTCAATTTTTCTTTCATCAAACAGTTTGACTGGTTTGACCTTCAAACTGCCCATGACACAGAGACTCCGAGCATTGTTCAAAGTCCAGTTGATCAGCCTGAGGGGAAACTGATCGTATGCTTTTTCCGGAGTCTCACGTCATTGGCTTCCCACGTCGTACCTTTGATCTGACCTCACCTGGGGTCATCGTGGTCAATCCCAGGACGTGTCATGTTTTCCTCCGTCTGGGGAATTATTCTGGTGTGTCAAGGACCTAATTTTTATTTATTTTTTTTGGTGGGGGTTGGGGGGCGGGGGACATCCCCCAAATGTACTGCTATACTGGGGCAATCCTTTCAAAGTCTGCCCTTGCGAGTCCCTTGGCCTTGTGGCTCTCTCTCTCATTTAGTCCACCGTTCTTCGGGCGGGGCTTTGGCCAGACACAAAGCGTGGTAGCATGAGCCACCCAAACAGGTTTGGTAACTTGACGGGGAAAGTGTACTCGGCCTCAATCTTAGCCACCAGGAAGAGCAGCGATGTTTACGATCCGAAGTGTTTTCACCGTTTTGTAATGCCCCTTTGTAATGCCCCTTTGTAATGCCCCGTGTATTCAAATGTTGACTGTGTCCTACATTGAACTGTGCCTAAATTCGTAGCAGTCCTTAAAGCATTCAGTCCACTATAATCAATCAACTTAAAAATGTTTACACTCCCAAAATATTTATTGTTTTCTATTGCCTATCAGTCAAGATACGGTCCGATCGTTATTTTACTTTATTCGAGTCACAACACCTCCACCCCCCCCCCCATTTTTTCACCCCAGGGTCACAAGGCGCCCCCCCCCCCCACTCCCCACAAAAAAGCAGGTGTAAGTACCTTGCTTGTCCGCCTTTCCTTAAGTAACTCGAGAGCCTTGAAAGCGAAATGACCTCCCGTGTTTTCGCAACTAACGAGCCGTACATCCCTCGACGGCGCTAAGGAGAATGGCCGCTGTCCCGGCCAGCAGCGAGGCACCTCTGTTCCGGTCGAGAGGTTCTCACCTTGGGAATAATAGGAGCCCTCTGAGCGTCATTAGTCGTGAACACCAGGTTCAAATGAAACAAAAACACGTTTGCCACGGGGGCTTGTTTTTGAGGGAGGATGTTTTTGTTGTAGTTTTTTTAAAAATTATTTAATTGTGAATCTTATTAATGCAGTAAAATTAGATTCGTCTTTTCCCACGAGGAGGGCGGAGTGACTCTCTTTTTCAACCTTTGAGTTTCCGCTACTTTATGGGGGCAATCAGTGGCGTAAATAAGGAGGGGTGCGGGGGGGGAGGGCGGTCCGCCCGGGCTGAAATTGTTGCCTTAAATGGAGAGGTGGCATTTTTGGCCAACTGCAGAGTTATTTTGAGATAGGCGGCGACAAAAAGCTAGACTGAACATAGCTACGCCACTGAACATAGCTACGCCACTGAACATAGCTACGCCACTGAACATAGCTACGCCACTGAGCATAGCTACGCCACTGAGCATAGCTACGCCACTGAGCATAGCTACGCCACTGAGCATAGCTACGCCACTGAGCATAGCTACGCCACTGAGCATAGCTACGCCACTGAGCATAGCTACGCCACTGAGCATAGCTACGCCACTGAGCATAGCTACGCCACTGAGCATAGCTACGCCACTGAGCATAGCTACGCCACTGAACATAGCTACGCCACTGAGCATAGTTACGCCACTGAAGGCAACGAAATAGTTGGGCCGATCGTTTTCTCTCTGTGTAATGAAATGCCATTAAAATGTGAATGAAAGAATGATCATAAAATGTCAGGCGTTAAAATGACAACGAAGATTTGCTACGAACAAATAAAGAATACGAATAGATTAGATCTATATGAACTGGCTGGTTGTATTATTTGGGTCAAAATATCAATTAACTTCCATCAATATAAATTCTCCATCCCTTTTGCATGAGGCCGTGCATAGTAAAAATGGCGTTACAGCAAGGTCTGAACTAGAGACCGACCGAATTTCGGCTTCGGCGCCGAAAGTGGGCATTTTATCACTTTCGGACAAGTTTCGGTTTTGGCTGAAACTGAAAAGTTAACTTTTGGCTTAATTTCGGTTTCGACCGAAAGAGAAAAGTTAACTTTCATTTTTTTGGGGGGGTTTCGGCCGAAATAGACTTAAACTTTCGGCCAGGTGACTCAGGTTAACGGTAATTTAATACTCAGCAAAAGCGATATTTAACAACAAACTATGCGACATTAAAGAACAAATTAAGCATCCTTTAAGAACAAACTAAACAATCTTTAAAAATAAATAAAGCGATCTTTAAGAACAAATTAAACGATCTTTGAGAACAAACTAAGCATATATTTAACAACAAACTAAGTGACATTTAAGAACAAAAAAAAACGATCTTTAAAACAAACTAAACGATTTTTAAGAACGAACTAAATGATCTTGAAGAACAAAACAATTCATCTTTAATAGTAAACTAAATTATTTATAAGAATAAAATAAGCGATCTTTAACAGAGAACTAAATGTTCTTTAGGAACAAACTAAAAGATCTTTAAGGACAAACTAATCGATGTTAAGCAACAAAATCAATTATCTTTAAGAACAGTCTAAGCGATCTTTCTGAAAAAAACTAAGCGATCTTCAAACACAAAATAAGTGATCTTTAAGAAAAAAATAAACGATTTTTAATAACAAACTAAAAGATGTATACAAACAAACTAAATAATCTTTAAGAACAAACTGAATGATCTTTAAGAACACTAAGCTATATTTAAGAACAAAATCAATGATCTTTAAGAAAAAAACTAAGCAATACTTTATAAAAAAAACATAACGATCTTTCAAAAACACAAACTAAGCGATCTTTAAGAAAAACTAAACGATCTTTAACAACAAACTAAGCAATCTTTAACAAAAACCAGGCAATCTTTATGAAAAAACTATCCAAACTTTAAGAAGAAATAAAGCGATCTTTATGAACAAACTCACCGATCTTTAAGAACAAACAAACCGATCATTAACAACAAACTGAACGATCTTTAACAACAAACCAGGCGATCTTTATGAACAAACTAACCGATCTTTAAGAGGTTGAATATTAATACAGTGATATCTTGAAAGCTATTAATGAAAACACAAAGCAATAATATTACGAAAACAGCGAAACATTATAAACTCAATAACATATATTTAGGTGGCATTTGGCGCTATTAGAGCCACAATAATTGTTGTAGGTATATGTTCTAGGTTGTAATTATATTATGAAAGCAAAGGCTCTCAAGAGTCTATTTTGCATGAATGTTCCACCCCCTCCCATTTTTTGCCAAATTTTCTCCTACCATACTATTTTTTTTTTAAATTGTAAAGCAATTTAAATTACTTTTATATTAAAATTGTAAAATCCAAAGTATTCATTAGATCAAGGGTCTCAAACTCAAATAATCAGGGGGGGGGGTGCGCAGGAGGTAGTGTCTGAATGAGAGTGGGCCGCATCAAGTAATCCACAAAAAAGCGATTACAACTGTTACAATCTGTTCAACCTTTATAAATAACAATAAAAACATTAAGGGTTCTCAATAACTGGGGTTCACTTTCTTCCACCTACTCACTGTTGCCAGAGACCTGGCAGCGCTTCTTTTTACACAGCTGAGCAACTTTGGCTTGAGTGAGGAAGCAACTAAGACTCTCAGTATAGCTTGAAGATCCTCATCAGTAAGTTTTGCCCTGAACTTTGACTTGTTAAAGTGCATAGTGGAAAAGAGCTTTTCACACAGATAGGTGCTCCCAAAAAGTCGTATGTTCCGCTTGAATAACCTAAAAATTTCAAGGAAGGTGGAGGGCAATGCGATAAAATGTCCATGCTTGTCTGTTTTTCTATTCAGCTCCCCGCGTGGGGCATCTTTTACATTAAAGGAGGAAAGGTCAGCAAAAAGCTGAAAAGTGGCTGCCTACGTTTTGAAGTCTAAAAAATATAGAGACCAATACTGGGTAAAAAGGCATACGAAGAAGATGATTTAGAAAGTGACCAAGCTGACAGGAATTTACCTCACTCGTAAACACTAGCGGCAATGTATCAGATTGCTACGATTTACACAACTATGGTTGTGCATTACCCGCCAACTTACTTTTAAAAACTTTTCTCAAAGGCGCACTCTCTGCCATGTTTGTCTCATAAAAAGCTATAAAATAAAAACTTTTATTCCGAGTTTAAAACGGTTTTACCATTATAATCAACATACAAAAATATATAGAAACATTGAAAAAAAAAATCAGAATTTGACTAGTCGGTGAGATTCGACTGAAACCGTCGCGGAGATTCACGTTATAGATATGAGAATGGGGGAAAAGCGCCGGCGCATTTACACTAAACTTTTCTGTCATGTAGCGGGCCGCAAAATATCGTCTTGAGGGTCACAAATGGCTCACAGGCCGCGAGTTTGAGACCCCTATATTAGATGTTTATTTATTAATATTCACGATTATCCCATTTTTTTATAAAAAGAATGTAAATATTTATACTTTCCCCAATCATTTTCGATGCATGCAGTATGTATGCGGGAACGAATTTCAAGATATATAAATATTTCATTTTCGGTTTCGGCTTCGGTTTCGGCTTCGGTTTCGGCCGAAAGTCATTTTTAATTTTCGGCCTTTTTTCGGTTTCGGCCGAAAGTCATTTTTAAACTTTCGGCTTTTTTTCGATTCCGGCCGAAAGTCATTTTAAACGTTCGGCCTATTTTCGGCTTCGGCCGAAATCAGAAAATCACATTCGGTCGATCTCTAGTCTGAACATCACATATGCCCCCCACCCCGGCCCCCATTTCATCAGGAAATTATTTAGGTTCTATATCATAGGCTGTAGATAGCATACGCTATATACTATTTAAAGTATACCATAAATAGTATATAATATTTTTTGTATATACTATATATAGTATATGATAAATAGTATATACTATTTTATGTATATTATACTATATAGAGCGCACTAACGCTTTGGAAGCCCCCCCCCCCCCCCCCCCCCCCCCCCCCCCCCCCCCCGTTTTCGAATGAACTTAAAGGAAATTTGGCACGTACCCAGGGGACCCACCCCTTTTATCCCAATTATCCATTTATCCATTTATCCATTTATCCAACATGACATCCCAACCATCTACACATCCACCCATTCACCCGTCTACACATCCATAAATCTATCCAGATATTATGTATGCATCCATAAAAACGTACAACTATGCATGGCACTGCAATTCCATATCCATCGACCTGTCTCTAGTTACAAGTCCCTTTGAGCCACCTAGCGGCTAATACTTGTCTTGGGCCTGCCTGTACTAGCAATGCATTCGATTAATCATCGAAAACTAACAAATTTAAGTTTTAAGTATTTGGAAAAATTTAATGGCGCTTGTTTCGATGTAGGTAGGGAGGTAAGTTAGAGGTAGGGAGGTAAGTTAGAGGTAGGTAGGTAAGCTAGAGGTAGGGAGGTAAGTTAGAGGTGGGGCGGTAGGGAGGTAAGTTAGAGGTAGTGAGGTAGGGAGGTAAGTTAGAGATAGGGAGGTAGGGTGGTAAGTTAGAGGTAGGGAGGAGGTCAGTTAGAGGTAGGGAGGTAAGTTAGAGGTAGGGAGGTAAGCTGGAGGTAGGGAGGTAATTTAGAGGTAGGGAGGTAAGTTTGAGGTGGGGAGGTATGGAGGTATGTTACGCACTGACTTGTATTGGGAGAAATTAATCTCCTATTTTAATTTTAATTGGCTCGTTGTAAACAGTGCCTAACAAAGGACGATACCATATAATCAACAATATTAAAGACACGACCCAAAACAGTTTCTAGTTACAATTAATTCAGATTTATTAAGTCTTAAGATAATTACAAAATAAAATAAAATTACAATCTTCAACTTACAGTATGACAGATGTCGTACCGGTACACAGTTAATACAATTAGAAATAATGATGCCAATAAATAATGCGAAATAAACACATATAAGTAGGAGCACACAAATACACAAAATATGACAGATGTCGTACCGGTACACAGTTAATACAATTAGAAATAATGATGCCAATAAATAATGCGAAATAAACACATATAAGTAGGAGCACACAAATACACAAAGAATAAAACACGCCTCGTAATGGTTAAGAGAATCTATCTCAAAAAAAATCTTCCTCGTCGTGCCTGTCAATCCCTTATATATATGTGGAGTAAGATGCTTCGAGAAGGGCTTATGACGTGTTGTTTACATATCTCGGGTTAAGGAGTATATTCCAGAAATTACCCGAAAACAATCTACCCAATGCGTAATTGGAAGCCGATTGTAAACAAGCTACTTCAAAGACCTAAGCCACACCCCTTTGTGAACACAGCGTCTCATGCGGGGTCAATCAGAGGGCACACACGAGAAATAGTATGTAAACAAGCTCTCTATAACACCTCCCCTCTTAAAAGAAAAAAAATTCATTGTTCAAAAATGGAATTCTTTTTCCATTAAAATTGAAGAAAGTACATTTCTTACTCTCAAAATATTAGACAAAAAGCTTCTTAACAGCTTATAAACAATAACATAAGTGAAAATTAATTTCTGGACAAAGTATCTGCAATGACATTATCTTTGCCTTTAATGTGTTTGATGTCCAAATTATATTCTTGTAAAAATAGGCTCCATCTTAACAATCTTTGATTTTTGGAGACCATCTTATTCAAAAATGTTAAAGGATTGTGATCAGTAAAAACAAGTACTGAATGTAAAGAACAACTGACATAAAAATCAAATTGTTGGAGAGCAAGAATTAAACCTAAACATTCCTTTTCTACAGTGGAATAGTTTTTCTGATGTGAGTTGAATTTCTTTGAGAAATAAGAGACAGGATGATCTACATTGTGGTCATCTTCTTGAAAAAGAACTGCACCAATGCCAACATCACTGGCATCTACAGCTAATTTAAACTGTTTGTTAAAGTCTGGTGCAATGAGAACAGGAGCATTAGCAAGTATATTTTTAATGTTTTCGAATGCTTCCTGACAAGCATCTGACCAATGAAATTTTGCATTTTTCTTTAACATATTACTTAAAGGAGAAGCAATAACTGAGAAATTTTTGCAAAATTTTCTATAATAACCTGCCATTCCCAAAAATCTCATTAACTGTTTTCTAGTAGTGGGTGGTGGAAGTGATACAATAGCATTTATCTTAGCTTGAACAGGCTTTACATGACCTTGACCCACTATGTGACCTAAATATTCCACAGTTGCATGACAAAATTCACATTTATTTAAATTTACAGTTACATTTGCCTGCAAAAATTTTTTAAACAGAGATCTTAATTGGTTTACATGAGATGAAAAATCTTGACTGTAAATAATTACATCATCAATATAGGCGCTGCAATTTTCCTGGTCAGCAATAATGTTATTTACAAGACGTTGGAATGTAGCTGGGGCATTTTTCATTCCAAACGGCATTACTTTATATTGATATAAACCATCTGGAGTACAAAAAGCAGAGATTTCTTTTGCTCTGTCAGATAGAGGAACCTGCCAATAACCTGATAGTAAGTCTATCTTGGTTACATATTTGGCATCACCTATTCGATCTATAAGATCGTCTATCCTTGGAATCGGAAAGGAATCAGTCTTTGTGAATGCATTCACTTTCCTGAAGTCAGTACAAAACCTGTAACTTTTGTCAGGCTTTGGGACTAAAATACATGGTGAACTCCAGTTACTAGAGCTTGGTTCAATTATATCATTTTCAAGCATGTATTTTATTTCAGACCGGATTATTTCAAGTTTTTCCGGATTGACCCTATAGGGGTGTTGCTTGACCGGAACTGCATTGCCAATGTCAACATCATGTACAGCAATGTTGGTTTTATTAGGTACATCAGGGAAGAGTAAAACAAAATCTGCAATAACAGACTTAACAACATCCTTCTCTGACAATGACAAATGTCCTAGTTTCTTATCTAAGTTGGCCAATACTTCTGAATTTTTAAGTTTATAATTACCAACTTTTTCTGGGACACTATCAAAGGTTTCAGTAACATTTTCTTTAAGTACTGAAGTTACAGTTGAGATTGTGTTAACATTTGTTTCTGAGGATGGACAATGATCATCACATTTTCTATCAAAATATTCTTTTAACATGTTAATGTGACATAACTGTTTCTTTCTTTTACGATCTGGTGTTAACACAATGTAATTTAAATCATTGATTTTGGACTCAACAACATAAGGACCAAAATATCTAGCTTGTAGTGCTTGCCCTGGTATCGGCAAAAGCACAAGCACTTTGTCCCCTGAAGCAAACTGTCTGAATTTTGACTTTTTGTCATACCAAACTTTCATTTTAGATTGTGAATCTTTTAAATGTGTTTTAGCCAAATTAACGGCATTAAAAAGTTTAGTTTTAAATTTTTGGACATAGTCAAGAAGTCCTTCCGTGGGTGTCGATGACATCCACGTGTCTTTTAAAAGTTTAAGGGGACCGCGAACCGTGTGGCCAAACACCAGTTCGAAGGGGCTGAATCCAAGTGATTCTTGAACTGCTTCTCTTGCGGCGAACAGTAGCATGTTGATGCCTTCATCCCAGTCTTTCTCTTGTTCTAGGCAGTAGGTTCTCATCATGTTCTTCAACGTCTGATGGAATCGCTCAAGTGCTCCCTGTGACTCAGGATGATATGCACTCGACAAGCAGTGTTCTATGCCCAACTGGTTCATCACTTGTTTGAATATTCCAGCCTTGAAGTTGGTTCCTTGGTCAGACTGTACAGACTTCGGAAGACCAAACAATGTAAAAAACTTCGTCAAGGCTTTGACGATGTTCGGAGTCTTGATATTGCGAAGAGGAATAGCTTCTGGGAATCTTGTTGACGCACACATGATTGTCAGCAAGTATTGGTGACCTGATTTTGTCTTTGGCAGAGGTCCAACGCAGTCTATAATGACGCGACTGAAAGGTTCTTCGAATGCTGGAATGGGTTGAAGAGGAGCTGCTGGTATCTTCTGATTTGGTTTTCCTACCACCTGACAAGTATGACATGATCTACAGTAGTCAACCACATCTTTCTTGATTTTGGGCCAAAAGAAGTGAGACGTGATTTTGTGATATGTCTTCTTTACTCCCAAATGACCTGAAAGTGGTGAGTCATGGGCTAAGTTCAGGACTTCGTTCCGGAATGGGGTAGGAACTACTATTTGATGAACTATCCTCCATTCTTCGTCAGCATTTGCGTCTGGAGGTCGCCATTTTCTCAAAAGTATGTCATCTTGAAGGTAATAACATATCGGGAATTGTTCAGCTTCTTCTTGGGTCAAAGCGTTCTCTCGAAGTTTGACTATTTCTGGGTCACTCTTCTGTTCTTCAATAAGTTGCATTCGAGTTGGAGTCTTGTAATTACTAGCCTCTTCATTTAGACGTACAAAAAATGTTTTTCCCCAGGTCAATTTCAGGAAGAATTTTATTGCCTTTTTGTAAAATCTCTTTTGTGGAGATCTTGGAACTCATGGCCCTTGTCACAGCACATGCTGGATACAATTCTTGATCTTCTTCTTGATTTTGATTTAAACAAGGTTCATGAGTAACGATGGGTTCGGCTATCACCTTCCCACCAGCTAAGTCATTGCCTAGCAGCAACGAGATGCCGTCCAATGGTAATGTTGGTCGGACACCCACAACCACAGGTCCGGAGACTAAGTCAGATTTTAGGTTGATGAGATGTAAAGGTACATCTATGCATCCAAGCTCTACACCTCGTAACAGGATGTTGCTCCCAGTAGCAGTAGATTCAGACAAGGGAAGTATACCCTCAAGTAGTAAGGACTGTGAAGCACCTGTATCTCGTAAGATTTTGATTGGTTGTAGACTGGAAAAATCACCTGGCAGTGATACGAATCCTTCCGATATGAAAGGCATGAAGTCTTGTATGACATCAGTATTTTCTGATGTAGAATTTTGGACCTTGGTAGGTAAACTCTTGTTGGAGTCTTGAGAACATTCGGCTAGGGTAGAGGAAGTAAAACTCTGGGTAGAGTCGTCAAAACTTGCACACAAGTCCTCAGTAAAACGCCCTCTGGAGGTAGACCTCTTCTTGGAGCAAAAGGATCTTGGCGACAAGCTCATAAAACTCGCAGTCGAAGCAGGAACTTGGCTGGAGTCAGTAAAACTAGCCTTATTGTTCATAATGGAACTCTTTGATGAGTCGTGACAAACCTCTTTGAAGTTTGTATGGACATCTGGAGAGCAAAAACTCTTGAATTTTGAAAATGTGTTTCCAGATGTATGACGAGACGTACAAGCGGAGACTTTGTGTTGTGTACCAGGATGTGTGGTCTTCTCAGTTTTCTTCTTGAGTTTCCAGCAATCATCCCTCGTATGTCCTTCTTTTTTACAGTAGGCACATGTGTCTTTTGCACCAATTTCTTTCGTACCGGGCTTGAATGGTTTTTGTGGAGGTTTACTGTAAGTTGATACAGCTGTCTTATTGTGCCTGTCATTTTTGGTGTCAGATGGATTCTTGGAAAGTTGATGTGAGATGGTGAAGTCGTCGGCTAACACTGCTGCCGTATGTGCGTCACCTTCGCCACGGTCTGCAATATGTATTCGCACCTCAGTACGAACACAGTTCTTGAACTCCTCCATCAGAATGAGGTTCTTGAATTTCTTGAAGTCTGTCTCGGTGTTGGTTGCGTGCAGCCACTTGTCCAGGAGCCGTTCCTTTTCCCGGAGGAACTCAACATGAGTCTGGCCATCACGTTTCCACAGTTCCCTAAACTTTTTACGGTATGCTTCGGGGACACATTCATAAGCCTTAAGTATTAATGATTTTACTAGGTTATAGTCCCCGCGCTGTTCCGCATTCAGGGACACAAAGACTTCAGATGCCCTTCCGGTCAAGGCTGGTTGAAGTAAGGTGGACCACATAGTTTCAGGAATTTTAAAATTTTGGGCAGTTATCTCAAACTGCGCAAAATATTGGTCAACCTCTTTTTCTGTAAATTTAGGGATTACTTTTGCAAATTTAATTGCATCGCAACCCTGACCGGCTGGAGCCGTGAGTCTATTTTCCATTGCTCCTAAATTGGCCGTTATTTCCATTTGTTTTAACTTTATTGTTAGCTCTCTATCTTTTTCTTCTTTCTCTCTCTGAGCTTTTAGCTCCAGCTGTTTAAGCTCTCGTTCTTTTTCTTCTTTCTCTCTCTGAGCTTCAAGCTCCAGCTGTTTCAGCTCACGTTCTTTATTTAGCTCCAGCTGTTTAAGCTCACGTTCTTTTTCTCTCTGGGCATCTAGTTCCATTTGTTTGAGCTTTAGTTGGAGCTCCATACTTGGATCAGTCGGTTGTGTGACTGAGGCAAGTTCATCTTCAGATAACATGTCTTCATCCACAAAGTGAACGATGATCATGTCTCGTATGGTCTTTTTTACGGCCGAATGAGCTACATTTATTTCTAGAGCTTTAGCAATGGAAAATAGCTCCTTCCTAGAACATTTGTCTAATGCCTCTACTGATGGGTTTTCAATATCAAAATCCATTTTGACACAGGCAAAATATAACAATGATTTTTTTATAAAAATTTAAGCTTAGTGCACACACTAATGAAAAAATTGTAACCAGCTCTGTTGTTGGTGTCGTAAAATGGTATCGTGATCTCAAATTAGTTTGAGTGTATTAAGGTAAACAGTTTGTCAAAATCCACAGAAAAAACGCTCAATTTATTATTGGTGTATTAAAAACTATGGATTAAAATTATCCTCGGAAAATCCCACAATTTGTTAAAATTGGGGTCTAATGAGAATAAAATATGGATTCGGTTATCGCGGACGATGCCCCCAATTTGTTAGAATTGGGGTCTTGAGAAAAATAATAATATAGAGTCCGCTATATCCGGGACGAGCAACCCAATTTGTTACGCACTGACTTGTATTGGGAGAAATTAATCTCCTATTTTAATTTTAATTGGCTCGTTGTAAACAGTGCCTAACAAAGGACGATACCATATAATCAACAATATTAAAGATACGACCCAAAACAGTTTCTAGTTACAATTAATTAAGATTTATTATGTCTTAAGATAATTACAAAATAAAATAAAATAAAATTACAATCTTCAACTTACAGTATGGCAGATGTCGTACCGGTACACAGTTAATACAATTAGAAATAATGATGCCAATAAATAATGCGAAATAAATACATATAAGTAGGAGCACACAAATACACAAAGAATAAAACACGCCTCGTAATGGTTAAGAGAATCTATCTCAAAAAAAATCTTCCTCGTCGTGCCTGTCAATCCCTTATATATATGTGGAGTAAGATGCTTCGAGAAGGGCTTATGACGTGTTGTTTACATATCTCGGGTTAAGGAGTATATTCCAGAAATTACCCGAAAACAATCTACCCAATGCGTAATTGGAAGCCGATTGTAAACAAGCTACTTCAAAGACCTAAGCCACAACCCTTTGTGAACACAGCGTCTCATGCGGGGTCAATCAGAGGGCACACACGAGAAATATTATGTAAACAAGCTCTCTATAACAAGGTAATTTAGAGATAGGGAGGTAGGGAGATAAATTAGAGATAGGGAGGTAGGGAGGTAAGTTAGAGGTAGGGAGGAAGTTAGGGAGGTAAGTTAGAGGAAGGGAGGTAAGTTAGAGGTAGGGAGGTAAGTTAGAGGTAGGGAGGTAAGGAGTTAAGTTAGAGGTAGACAGGTAAGTTAGAGGTAGGGAGGTAAGTTAGAGGTAGTGAGGTAGGGAGGTAAGTTAGAGATGGAAGGTAGGGAGGTAAGTTAGAGGTGGGGAGGTAGGGACGTAAGTTAGTGGTAGTGAGGTAGGGAGGTAAGTTAGAGATAGGGAGGTAAGTGGGGAGGTAAGTTAGAGGTAGGGAGGTAGGGAGGTAAGTAAGAGGTAGGGAGGTAAGTTAGAGGTAGGGAGGTAAGTTAGGGGTATGGAGGTAAGTTAGGGGTAGCCAGGTAGGAAGGTAAGTTAGAGGTAGGGAGGTAAGTTAGAGGTAGGGAGGTAAGTTAGAGGTAGGGAGGTAGGGAGGTAAAATAGAGGTATGGAGGTAGGGAGGTAAGTTAGAGGTAGGCAGGTAGGGAGGTAAAATAGAGGTATGGAGGTAGGGAGGTAAGTTAGAGGTAGGCAGGTAGGGAGGTAGGTTAGAAATGGGGAGGTAGGGGAGTAAGTTACAGGTAGGTAGGTAGGGAGGTAAGCTAGAGGTAGGGAGGTAAGTTAGAAGTAGAGAGGTAGGGAGTTAAGTTAGAGGTAGGGAGGTAAGTTAAAAGTAGGGAGGTAAGGAGGTAAGTTCGAGGTAGGGAGGTAAGTTAGAAGTAGAGAGGTAGGGAGGTAAGTTCGAGGTAGGGAGGGAGGTAAGTTAGAAGTAGGGAGGTAAGTTTGAGGTAGGGAGGTAAGTTAGAGGTAGGGAGGTAAGTTAGAGGTAGGGAGGTAGGGGAGTAAGTTACAAGTAGGTAGGTAGGGAGGCAAGCTAGAGGTAGGGAGGTAAGTTAGAAGTAGAGAGGTAGGGAGTTAAGTTAGTGGTAGGGAGGTAAGTTAAAAGTAGGGAGGTATGGAGGTAAGTTAGAGGTAGGGAGGTAAGTTAGAAGTAGAGTGGTAGGGAGGTAAGCTAGAGGTAGGGAGGTAAGTTAAAAGTAGGGAGATAGGGAGGTAAGTTAGAGGTAGGGAGGTAAGTTAAAAGTGGGAAGGTAGGGAGGTAAGTTAGAGGTAGGGAGGTAAGTTAGAGGTAGGGAGGTAAGTTAAAGGTAGGGAGGTAAGTTAAAGGTAGGGAGGTAAGTTAGAGGTAGGGAGGTAAGCTAGAGGTAGGAAGGTAGGGAGGTAAGTTAGAGGTATGTTCCAGGGAGGTTTAGATCGGGTGGATTCAGTGGCGTAGAATTGGTGAGTGGCGCCCAGCAGGGCAATCAAAATACAAAAATCCGTTGCAGTTGTCCGAAAATGCCGTAGGAGGGGGTGGACGACTGGATGATGGCAGGGGGTTTATTTCAATGGGAGGTTGGAAGCGGATGGATGAAGGTAGAATTTAGGGTGGCGGGGAGGAAAGGTTTTAGGGAAGTGTGTGGACTTGGATGGATGGATAGAGAGAAGTTTTTGGGAAGATGAAAAGAAGGTCTGGATAAGGTAAGAGAAGAATGTAACGATTGATGGAGTGTATATGGATGATGTTGGGGGGGGGGGGTTGAAGCGAAGGGGAGGGGGGGGGATTTATACTTCATCTTTTCATCTAGGGTAAAAATGTCTGGATCATTGCACCGACCCAAGTTATGAATTCCGCTGAAGTGAAAATGTAAATGGGTTTGTATCACTGTGTTGAATAAGAGCCCGTTTTCAAATGTAACACTCGGCTGGAGGCCCATTACTTTGAGATATCACTTTTCCTTACTTGAGAGACCCGAGCTAATCTCGTCCTATGCATAAATTTCATAATGGACACCCTCGGGTGAATCTCGTGACCCACTTCTGCGTCATGTTGCGTCTTGTAGCGTCATGTTGCGTCCTGTATCCTTTCTACATATCTTTTATGTTAAAAAACGTACCAAATACCGATAAGAAAAAAGGACACCAAAGCATTTTTATGTGAGGAGTTTTTTTGTGTTAGAAAAATCTTGTCACGTGATCATTGTTTTGATTTTAAGGACTTCCTAATGACGCTGTCTTACTATAGTTGAAATTTTTTATATTTTTATGGATAATTTTTTTTTTCAATTTTTGTTTCATTTTTAAGATTGATAAATTTTGGCCAGAATGGTTGTTAGCGTCTCATCATCACCCTGAAGATGTACAGACTGAGTCCATCAGACTCTTAGCGTCTCATCATCACCCTGAAGA